>CAKAJE020000881.1:0-70238 GCA_916610135.2 Macropis europaea
GGTTAATAAAAGAATTCCGCGAAATTCTATCACATTCGTTCAAATTACGTCGCTCCTATTTGAGATAGCGTATTGGGCTAAGCGGCATCTCAAAGCGCATGAAATGGCGAGTAAAATGCACTATTAAACTTCTAGCGTAGGGCAAACAGAGACCCGATTAGATCATTTTATATTATGGTTAATTTAAGAATTCAGCAAAATTCTATCACATTTGTTCAATTTACGTCGTTACTATTTCAGATAGGGTACTGGGCTCGGCGGCATCTTAAAGCGCGTGGAATGGCGAGTGAAATGCACTATTAGACTTCTATGGTAGGGCGAACAGAGACCCGATTAGATCATTTTATATTATGGTTAATTTAAGAATTTAGCAAAATTCTATCACATTTGTTCAATTTACGTCGCTCCTATTTCAGTTAGCGTATTCGGCTAAGCGGCATCTCAAAGCGCATGAAATGGCGAGTAAAATGCACTATTAAGGTTCTAGGGTAGGGCAAACAGAGACCCGATTAGATCATTTTATATTACGGTTAATATAAGAATTCAGCGTAATTCTGTCACCTTTGCTCAAGTTACGTAGCTCCTATTTCACATAGCGTACTGGGCTAGGCGGCAACTTAAACCGCGTGGAATGGCGAGTAAAATGCACTATTAAACTTCTATGATAGGGCAATCAGAGACCCGATTAGTTCATTTTATATTTTGGTTAATATAAGAATCCAGCGAAATTCTATCACATTTGTTCAATTTACGTCGCTCCTATTACAGATAGCGTATTGGGCTAAGCGGCATCTCAAAGCGCACGAAAGGGCGAGTAAAATGCACTATTAAACTTCTAGGGTGGGGCAATCAGAGACCCGATAAGATCATTTTATATTACGGTTAATATAAGAATTCAGCGAAGTTGTATCACATTTGTTCAATTTACGTCGCTCCTATTTCAGATAGCGTATTGGGCTAAGCGGCATCTCAAAGCGCATGAAATGGCGAGTAAAATGCACTATTAAACTTCTAGGGTAGGGCAATCAGAGACCCGATTAGATCATTTTATATTTTGGTTAATATAAGAATTCAGCGAAATTCTATCACATTTGTTCAATTTACGTCGCTCCTATTTCAGATAGCGTATTGGGCTAAGCGGCATCTCACAGCGCACGAAAGGGCGAGTAAAACGCACTATTAAACTTCTAGGGTAGGGCAATCAGAGACCCGATAAGATCATTTCATATTTTGGTTAATATAAGAATTCAGCGAAATTCTATCACATTTGTTCAATTTACGTCGCTCCTATTTCAGATAGCGTATTGGGCGAAGCGGCATCTCAAAGCGCATGAAATGGCGAATAAAATGCACTATTAAACTTCTAGGGTAGGGCAAACAGAGACCCGATTAGATCATTTTATATTATAGTGAATTTAAGAATTCAGCGAAATTCTCTCACATTTGTTCAATTTACGTCGCTCCTATTTCAGATAGCGTATTGGGCTAAGCGGCATCTCAAAGCGCATGAAATGGCGAGTAAAATGCACTATTAAACTTCTAGGATAAGGCAAACAGAGACCCGATTAGATCATTTTATATTACGGTTAATATACGAATGCAGCGTAATTCTATCACATTTGTTCAACTTACGTCGCTCCTATTTCAGATAGCGTACTGGGCTAGGCGGCATCTTAAAGCGCATGAAATGGCGAGTAAAATGCACTGTTAAACTTCTAGTGTAGGGCAAACAGAGACCCGATTAGATCATTTCATATTATGGTTTATTTAAGAATTCAGAAAAATTCTATCACATTTGTTCAATTTACGTCGCTCCTATTTCAGATAGCTTATTGGGCTAAGCGGCATCTCAAAGCGCATGAAATGACGAGTGAAATGCACTATTAGACTTCTAGGATAAGGCAAACAGAGACCCGATTAGATCATTTTATATTATGGTTAATAAAAGAATTCAGCGAAATTCTATCACATTTGTTCAATTTACGTCGCTCCTATTTCAGATAGCGTACTGGGGTAGGCGGCATCTTAAAGCGCGTGGAATGGCGAGTAAAATGCACTATTAAAATTCTATGATAGGGCAATCAGAGACCCGATTAGATCATTTTATATTATGGTTAATATAAGATTTCAGGTAAATTTTATCACATTTGTTCAATTTACGTCGCTCCTATTTCAGTTAGCGTATTCGGCTAAGCGGCATCTCAAAGCGCATGAAATGGCGAGTAAAATGCACTATTAAGGTTCTAGGGTAGGGCAAACAGAGACCCGATTAGATCATTTTATATTACGGTTAATATAAGAATGCAGCGTAATTCTGTCACCTTTGTTCAAGTTACGTAGCTCCTATTTCACATAGCGTACTGGGCTAGGCGGCAACTTAAACCGCGTGGAATGGCGAGTAAAATGCACTATTAAACTTCTATGATAGGGCAATCAGAGACCCGATTAGTTCATTTTATATTTTGGTTATATAAGAATCCAGCGAAATTCTATCACATTTGTTCAATTTACGTCGCTCCTATTACAGATAGCGTATTGGGCTAAGCGGCATCTCAAAGCGCACGAAAGGGCGAGTAAAATGCACTATTAAACTTCTAGGGTGGGGCAATCAGAGACCCGATAAGATCATTTTATATTACGGTTAATATAAGAATTCAGCGAAGTTCTATCACATTTGTTCAATTTACGTCGCTCCTATTTCAGATAGCGTATTGGGCTAAGCGGCATCTCAAAGCGCATGAAATGGCGAGTAAAATGCACTATTAAACTTCTAGGGTAGGGCAATCAGAGACCCGATTAGATCATTTTATATTTTGGTTAATATAAGAATTCAGCGAAATTCTATCACATTTGTTCAATTTACGTCGCTCCTATTTCAGATAGCGTATTGGGCTAAGCGGCATCTCACAGCGCACGAAAGGGCGAGTAAAACGCACTATTAAACTTCTAGGGTAGGGCAATCAGAGACCCGATAAGATCATTTCATATTTTGGTTAATATAAGAATTCAGCGAAATTCTATCACATTTGTTCAATTTACGTCGCTCCTATTTCAGATAGCGTATTGGGCTAAGCGGCATCTCAAAGCGCATGAAATGGCGAGTAAAATGCACTATTAAACTTCTAGGGTAGGGCAATCAGAGAACCGATTAGATCATTTTATATTTTTGTTAATATAAGAATTCAGCGAAATTCTATCACATTTGTTCAATTTACGTCGCTCCTATTTCAGATAGCGTATTGGGCTAAGCGGCATCTCAAAGCGCATGAAATGGCGAGTAAAATGCACTCTTAAACTTCTAGGATAAGGCAAACAGAGACCCGATTAGATCATTTTATATTACGGTTAACATAAGAATTCAGCGTAATTCTGTGACATTTGTTCAACTTACGTAGCTCCTATTTCAGATAGCGTACTGGGCTAGGCGGCAACTTAAAGCGCGTGGAATGGCGAGTAAAATGCACTATGAAACTTCTATGATAGGGCAATCAGAGACCCGATTAGATCATTTTATATTTTGGTAAATATAAGAATTCAGCGAAATTCTATCACATTTGTTCAATTTACGTCGCTCCTATTTCAGATAGCGTATTGGGCTAAGCGGCATCTCACAGCGCACGAAAGGGCGAGTAAAACGCACTATTAAACTTCTAGGGTAGGGCAATCAGAGACCCGATAAGATCATTTCATATTTTGGTTAATATAAGAATTCAGCGACATTCTATCACATTTGTTCAATTTACGTCGCTCCTATTTCAGATAGCGTATTGGGCTAAGCGGCATCTCAAAGCGCATGAAATGGCGAGTAAAATGCACTATTAAACTTCTAGGATAAGGCAAACAGAGACCCGATTAGATCATTTTATATTACGGTTAATATAAGAATGCAGCGTAATTCTATCACATTTGTTCAATTTACGTCGCTCCTATTTTAGATAGCGTACTGGGCTAGGCGACAGCTTAAAGCGCGTGGAATGGTGAGTAAAATGCACTACTAAACTTCTATGATAGGGCAATCAGAGACCCGATTAGATCATTTTATATTTTGTATAATAAAAGATTTCAGGGAAATTCTATCACATTTGTTCAATTTACGTCGCTCCTATTTCAGATAGCGTATTGAGCTAAGCGGCATCTCAAAGCGCATGAAATGGCGAATAAAATGCGCTATTAAACTTCTAGGCTATGGCGAACAGAGACCCGATTAGATCATTTTACATTATGGTTCATAAAAGAATTCAGCGAAATTCTATCACATTTGTTCAATTTTCGTCGCTCCTATTTCAGATAGCGTATTGGGCGAAGCGGCATCTCAAAGCGCATGAAATGGCGAATAAAATGCACTATTAAACTTCTAGGGTAGGGCAAACAGAGACCCGATTAGATCATTTTATATTATAGTGAATTTAAGAATTCAGCGAAATTCTATCACATTTGTTCAATTTACGTCGCTCCTATTTCAGATAGCGTATTGGGCTAAGCGGCATCTCAAAGCGCATGAAATGGCGAGTAAAATGCACTATTAAACTTCTAGGATAAGGCAAACAGAGACCCGATTAGATCATTTTATATTACGGTTAATATAAGAATTCAGCGTAATTCTATCACATTTGTTCAACTTACGTCGCTCCTATTTCAGATAGCGTACTGGGCTAGGCGGCATCTTAAAGCGCATGAAATGGCGAGTAAAATGCACTGTTAAACTTCTAGTGTAGGGCAAACAGAGACCCGATTAGATCATTTCATATTATGGTTTATTTAAGAATTCAGAAAAATTCTATCACATTTGTTCAATTTACGTCGCTCCTATTTCAGATAGCTTATTGGGCTAAGCGGCATCTCAAAGCGCATGAAATGACGAGTGAAATGCACTATTAGACTTCTAGGATAAGGCAAACAGAGACCCGATTAGATCATTTTATATTATGGTTAATAAAAGAATTCAGCGAAATTCTATCACATTTGTTCAATTTACGTCGCTCCTATTTCAGATAGCGTACTGGGGTAGGCGGCATCTTAAAGCGCGTGGAATGGCGAGTAAAATGCACTATTAAAATTCTATGATAGGGCAATCAGAGACCCGATTAGATCATTTTATATTATGGTTAATATAAGATTTCAGGTAAATTTTATCACATTTGTTCAATTTACGTGGCTCCTATTTCAGATAGCGAACTCGGCTAAGCGGCATCTCAAAGCGCATGAAATGGCGAATAAAATGCACTGTTAAACTTCTAGGCTAGGGCGAACAGAGACCCGATCAGATCATTTTACATTATGGTTAATAAAAGAATTCCGCGAAATTCTATCACATTCGTTCAAATTACGTCGCTCCTATTAGAGATAGCGTATTGGGCTAAGCGGCATCTCAAAGCGCATGAAATGGCGAGTAATATGCACTATTAAACTTCTAGCGTAGGGCAAACAGAGACCCGATTAGATCATTTTATATTATGGTTAATTTAAGAATTCAGCAAAATTCTATCACATTTGTTCAATTTACGTCGTTACTATTTCAGATAGGGTACTGGGCTCGGCGGCATCTTAAAGCGCGTGGAATGGCGAGTGAAATGCACTATTAGACTTCTATGGTAGAGCGAACAGAGACCCGATTAGATCATTTTATATTATGGTTAATATAAGATTTCAGGTAAATTTTATCACATTTGTTCAATTTACGTGGCTCCTATTTCAGATAGCGAACTCGGCTAAGCGGCATCTCAAAGCGTATGAAATGGCGAATAAAATGCACTGTTAAACTTCTAGGCTAGGGCGAACAGAGACCCGATCAGATCATTTTACATTATGGTTAATAAAAGAATTCCGCGAAATTCTATCACATTCGTTCAAATTACGTCGCTCCTATTTGAGATAGCGTATTGGGCTAAGCGGCATCTCAAAGCGCATGAAATGGCGAGTAAAATGCACTATTAAACTTCTAGCGTAGGGCAAACAGAGACCCGATTAAATCATTTTATATTATGGTTAATTTAAGCATTCAGCAAAATTCTATCACATTTGTTCAATTTACGTCGTTACTATTTCAGATAGGGTACTGGGCTCGGCGGCATCTTAAAGCGCGTGGAATGGCGAGTGAAATGCACTATTAGACTTCTATGGTAGGGCGAACAGAGACCCGATTAGATCATTTTATATTATGGTTAATTTAAGAATTTAGCAAAATTCTATCACATTTGTTCAATTTACGTCGCTCCTATTTCAGTTAGCGTATTCGGCTAAGCGGCATCTCAAAGCGCATGAAATGGCGAGTAAAATGCACTATTAAGGTTCTAGGGTAGGGCAAACAGAGACCCGATTAGATCATTTTATATTACGGTTAATATAAGAATTCAGCGTAATTCTGTCACCTTTGTTCAAGTTACGTAGCTCCTATTTCACATAGCGTACTGGGCTAGGCGGCAACTTAAACCGCGTGGAATGGCGAGTAAAATGCACTATTAGACTTCTATGATAGGGCAATCAGAGACCCGATTAGTTCATTTTATATTTTGGTTAATATAAGAATCCAGCGAAATTCTATCACATTTGTTCAATTTACGTCGCTCCTATTACAGATAGCGTATTGGGCTAAGCGGCATCTCAAAGCGCACGAAAGGGCGAGTAAAATGCACTATTAAACTTCTAGGGTGGGGCAATCTGAGACCCGATAAGATCATTTTATATTACGGTTAATATAAGAATTCAGCGAAGTTCTATCACATTTGTTCAATTTACGTCGCTCCTATTTCAGATAGCGTATTGGGCTAAGCGGCATCTCAAAGCGCATGAAATGGCGAGTAAAATGCACTATTAAACTTCTAGGGTAGGGCAATCAGAGACCCGATTAGATCATTTTATATTTTGGTTAATATAAGAATTCAGCGAAATTCTATCACATTTGTTCAATTTACGTCGCTCCTATTTCAGATAGCGTATTGGGCTAAGCGGCATCTCACAGCGCACGAAAGGGCGAGTAAAACGCACTATTAAACTTCTAGGGTAGGGCAATCAGAGACCCGATAAGATCATTTCATATTTTGGTTAATATAAGAATTCAGCGAAATTCTATCACATTTGTTCAATTTACGTCGCTCCTATTTCAGATAGCGTATTGGGCTAAGCGGCATCTCAAAGCGCATGAAATGGCGAGTAAAATGCACTATTAAACTTCTAGGGTAGGGCAATCGGAGAACCGATTAGATCATTTTATATTTTTGTTAATATAAGAATTCAGCGAAATTCTATCACATTTGTTCAATTTACGTCGCTCCTATTTCAGATAGCGTATTGGGCTAAGCGGCATCTCAAAGCGCATGAAATGGCGAGTAAAATGCACTATTAAACTTGTAGGCTAGGGCGAACAGAGACCCGATCAGATCATTTTACATTATGGTTAATAAAAAAATTCAATGAAATTCTATCACATTTGTTCAACTTCTGTCGCTCCTATTTCAGATAGCGTACTGGGCTAGGCGGCATCTAAAAGCGCATGAAATGGCGAGTATAATGCACTATTAAACTTCTAGGATAACGCAAACAGAGACCCGATTAGATCATTTTATATTATGGTTAATTTAAGAATTCAGCGAAATTCTATCACATTTGTTCAATTTACGTCGCTCCTATTTCAGATAGCATACTGGGCTGGGCGGCATCTTAAAGCGCGTGGAGTGGCGAGTAAAACGCGCTATTAAGCTTCTAGGATAAGGCAAACAGAGACCCGATTAGATCATTTTATATTACGCTTAATATGAGAATGCAGCGTAATTCTATCACATTTGTTCAACTTACGTCGCTCCTATTTCAGATAGCGTACTGGGATAGGCGGCATCTCAAAGCGCATGAAATGGCGAGTGAAATGCACTATTAGACTTCTATGGTAGGGCGAACAGAGACCCGATTAGATCATTTTACATTAAGGTTGATATAAAAATTCACGGAAATTCTATCACATTTGTTCAATTTACGTCGCTCCTGTTTCAGATAGCGTACTGGGCTAGGCGGCATCTAAAAGCGCATGAAATGGCGAGTATAATGCACTATTAAACTTCTAGGATAACGCAAACAGAGACCCGATTAGATCATTTTATATTATGGTTAATTTAAGAATTCAGGGAAATTTTATCACATTTGTTCAATTTACGTCGCTCCTATTTCAGATAGCATACTGCGCAAGGCGGCTTCTTAAAGCGCGTGGAATGGCGAGTAAAACGCGCTATTAAACTTCTAGGATAAGGCAAACAGAGACCCGATTAGATCATTTTATATTACGGTTAATATAAGAATGCAGCGTAATTCCAGCACATTTGTTCAACTTACGTCGCTCCTATTTCAGATAGCGTACTGGGCTAGGCGGCATCTCAAAGCGCATGAAATGGCGACTAAAATGCACTATTAAACTTCTAGGCTAGGGCGAACAGAGACCCGATTAGATCATTTTATATTATGGTTAATTTAAGAATTCAGCGAAATTCTATCACATATGTTCAATTTACGTCGCTCCTATTTCAGATAGCATACTGGGCTACGCGGCATCTTAAAGCGCGTGGAATGGCGAGTAAAATGCACTACTAAACTTCTACGATAGGGCAATCAGAGACCCGATTAGATCATTTTATATTTTGGTTAATATAAGAATTCAGCGAAATTCTATCTCATTTGTTCAATTTACGTCGCTCCTATTTCAGATAGCTTATAGGGCTTAGCGGCATCTCAAAGCGCATGAAATGGCGAGTGAAATGCACTATTAAACTTCTAGGCTAGGGCGAACAGAGACCCGATTAGATCATTTTACATTTTGGTTAATAAAAGAATTCAGCGAAATTCTATCACATTTGTTCAATTTACGTCGCTCCTATTTCAGATAGCATACTGGGCTAGGCGGCACCTTAAAGCGCGTGGAATGGCGAGTAAAACGCGCTGTTAAACTTCTAGAATAAGGCAAACAGAGATCCGATTAGATCATTTTATATTACGGTTAATATAAGAATGCAGCGTAATTCCAGCACATTTGTTCAACTTACGTCGCTCCTATTTCAGATAGCGTACTGGGCTAGGCTGCATCTCAAAGCGCATGAAATAGCGAGTGAAATGCACTATTGGACTTCTATGGTAGGGCGAACAGAGGCCCGTTTAAATCATTTTACATTAAGGTTAATATAAGTATTCACGGAAATTCTATCACATTTGTTCAATTTACGTCGCTCCTATTTCAGATAGCGTTCTGGGCTAGGCGGCATCTCAAAGCGCATGAAATGGCGACTAAAATGCACTATTAAACTTCTAGGCTAGGGCGAACAGAGACCCGATTAGATCATTTTACATTTTGGTTAATAAAAGAATTCAGCGAAATTCCATCACATTTGTTCAATTTACGTCGCTCCTATTTCAGATAGCATATTGGGCTAGGCGGCATCTTAAAGCGCATGAAATGACGAGTGAAATGCACTATTAAACTTCTATGATAGGGCAATCAGAGACCCGATTAGATCATTTTATATTTTGTTTTATATAAGATTTCAGGGAAATTTTATCACATTTGTTCAATTTACGTCGCTCCTATTTCAGATAGCGTACTGGGCTAGGCGGCATCTTAAAGCGCGTGGAATGTCAAGTAAACTGCACAATTAAATTTCTATGATAGGGCAATCAGAGACCCGATTAGATCATTTTATATTTTGGTTAACATAAGAATTCAGCGAAATTCTATCACATTTGTTCAATTTACGTCGCTCCTATTACAGATAGCTTATTGGGCTTAGCGGCATCACAAAGCGCATGAAATGACGAGTGAAATGCACTATTAAACTTCTATGATAGGGCAATCAGAGACCCGATTAGATCATTTTATATTTTGTTTAATATAAGATTTCAGGAAAATTTTATCACATTTGTTCAATTTACGTCGCTCGTGTTTCAGATAGCGAACTCGGCTACGCGGCATCTCAAAGCGCATGAAATGGCGAATAAAATGCACTATTAAACTTCTAGGCAATGGCGATCAGAGCCCCGATCAGATCATTTTACATTATAGTTAATAAAAGAATTCAGCGAAATTCTATCGCATTTGTTCAACTTACGTCGCTCCTATTTCAGATAGCGTATTGGGCGAAGCGGCATCCCAAAGCGCATGAAATGGCGAATAAAATGCACTATTAAACTTCTAGGGTAGGGCAAACAGAGACCCGATTAGATCATTTTATATTATAGTGAATTTAAGAATTCAGCGAAATTCTCTCACATTTGTTCAATTTACGTCGCTCCTATTTCAGATAGCGTATTGGGCTAAGCGGCATCTCAAAGCGCATGAAATGGCGAGTAAAATGCACTATTAAACTGCTAGGATAAGGCAAACAGAGACCCGATTAGATCATTTTATATTACGGTTAATATAAGAATGCAGCGTAATTCTATCACATTTGTTCAACTTACGTCGCTCCTATTTCAGATAGCGTACTGGGCTAGGCGGCATCTTAAAGCGCGTGGAATGGCAAGTAAAATGCACTATTAAACTTCTATGATAGGGCAATCAGAGACCCGATTAGATCATTTTATATTTTGTTTAATATAAGATTTCAGGGAAATTTTATCACATTTGTTCAATTTACGTCGCTCCTATTTCAGATAGCGAACTCGGCTAAGCGGCATCTCAAAGCGCATGAAATGGCGAATAAAATGCACTATTAAACTTCTAGGCTATGGCGATCAGAGCCCCGATCAGATCATTTTACATTATGGTTAATAAAAGAATTCAGCGAAATTCTATCACATTTGTTCAACTTACGTCGCTGCTATTTGAGATAGCGTACTGGGCTAGGCGGCATCTTAAAGCGCGTGGAATGGCAAGTAAAATGCACTATTAAACTTCTATGATAGGGCAACCAGAGACCCGATTAGATCATTTTATATTTTGGTTAATATAAGAATTCAGCGAAATTCTATCACATTTGTTCAATTTACGTCGCTCCTATTTCAGATAGCGAACTCGGCTAAGCGGCATCTCAAAGCGCATGAAATGGCGAATAAAATGCACTATTAAACTTCTAGGCTAGGGCGAACAGAGCCCCGATCAGATCATTTTACATTATGGTTAATAAAAGAATTCAGCGAAATTCTATCGCATTTGTTCAACTTACGTCGCTCCGATTTCAGATGGCGTATTGGGCTAAACGGCATCTCAAAGCGCATGAAATGCCGAGTGAAATGCACTATTAGACTTCTATGGTAGGGCGAACAGAGACCCGATTAGATCATTTTACATTAAGGTTAATATCAGGATTCACGGAAATTCTATCACATTTGTTCAATTTACGTCGCTCCTATTTCAGATAGCGTATTGGGCTATGCGGCATCTCAAAGCGCATGAAATGGCGAGTAAAATGCACTATTAAACTTCTAGGGTAGGACAAACAGAGACCCGATTAGAACATTTCATATTATGGTTAATTTAAGAATTCAGCGAAATTCTATCACATTTGTTCAATTTACGTCGCTCCTATTTCAGATAGCCTATTGGGATGTGCGGCATCTCAAAGCGCATGAAATGGCGAGTAAAATGCACCATTAAACTTCTAGGATAAGGCAAACAGAGACCCGATTAGATCATTTTATATTACGGTTAATATAAGAATGCAGCGTAATTCTATCACATTTGTTCAACTTACGTCGCTCCTATTTTAGATAGCGTACTGTGCTAGGCGACAGCTTAAAGCGCGTGGAATGGTGAGTAAAATGCACTACTAAACTTCTATGATAGGGCAATCAGAGACCCGATTAGATCATTTTATATTTTGTATAATAAAAGATTTCAGGGAAATTCTATCACATTTGTTCAATTTACGTCGCTCCTATTTCAGATAGCGTATTGAGCTAAGCGGCATCTCAAAGCGCATGAAATGGCGAATAAAATGCGCTATTAAACTTCTAGGCTATGGCGAACAGAGACCCGATTAGATCATTTTACATTATGGTTCATAAAAGAATTCAGCGAAATTCTATCACATTTGTTCAATTTTCGTCGCTCCTATTTCAGATAGCGTATTGGGCGAAGCGGCATCTCAAAGCGCATGAAATGGCGAATAAAATGCACTATTAAACTTCTAGGGTAGGGCAAACAGAGACCCGATTAGATCATTTTATATTATAGTGAATTTAAGAATTCAGCGAAATTCTCTCACATTTGTTCAATTTACGTCGCTCCTATTTCAGATAGCGTATTGGGCTAAGCGGCATCTCAAAGCGCATGAAATGGCGAGTAAAATGCACTATTAAACTTCTAGGATAAGGCAAACAGAGACCCGATTAGATCATTTTATATTACGGTTAATATAAGAATGCAGCGTAATTCTATCACATTTGTTCAACTTACGTCGCTCCTATTTCAGATAGCGTACTGGGCTAGGCGGCATCTTAAAGCGCATGAAATGGCGAGTAAAATGCACGGTTAAACTTCTAGTGTAGGGCAAACAGAGACCCGATTAGATCATTTCATATTATGGTTTATTTAAGAATTCAGAAAAATTCTATCACATTTGTTCAATTTACGTCGCTCCTATTTCAGATAGCTTATTGGGCTAAGCGGCATCTCAAAGCGCATGAAATGACGAGTGAAATGCACTATTAGACTTCTAGGATAAGGCAAACAGAGACCCGATTAGATCATTTTATATTATGGTTAATAAAAGAATTCAGCGAAATTCTATCACATTTGTTCAATTTACGTCGCTCCTATTTCAGATAGCGTACTGGGGTAGGCGGCATCTTAAAGCGCGTGGAATGGCGAGTAAAATGCACTATTAAAATTCTATGATAGGGCAATCAGAGACCCGATTAGATCATTTTATATTATGGTTAATATAAGATTTCAGGTAAATTTTATCACATTTGTTCAATTTACGTGGCTCCTATTTCAGATAGCGAACTCGGCTAAGCGGCATCTCAAAGCGCATGAAATGGCGAATAAAATGCACTGTTAAACTTCTAGGCTAGGGCGAACAGAGACCCGATCAGATCATTTTACATTATGGTTAATAAAAGAATTCCGCGAAATTCTATCACATTCGTTCAAATTACGTCGCTCCTATTTGTGATAGCGTATTGGGCTAAGCGGCATCTCAAAGCGCATGAAATGGCGAGTAATATGCACTATTAAACTTCTAGCGTAGGGCAAACAGAGACCCGATTAGATCATTTTATATTATGGTTAATTTAAGAATTCAGCAAAATTCTATCACATTTGTTCAATTTACGTCGTTACTATTTCAGATAGGGTACTGGGCTCGGCGGCATCTTAAAGCGCGTGGAATGGCGAGTGAAATGCACTATTAGACTTCTATGGTAGGGCGAACAGAGACCCGATTAGATCATTTTATATTATGGTTAATATAAGATTTCAGGTAAATTTTATCACATTTGTTCAATTTACGTGGCTCCTATTTCAGATAGCGAACTCGGCTAAGCGGCATCTCAAAGCGCATGAAATGGCGAATAAAATGCAGTGTTAAACTTCTAGGCTAGGGCGAACAGAGACCCGATCAGATCATTTTACATTATGGTTAATAAAAGAATTCCGCGAAATTCTATCACATTCGTTCAAATTACGTCGCTCCTATTTGTGATAGCGTATTGGGCTAAGCGGCATCTCAAAGCGCATGAAATGGCGAGTAAAATGCACTATTAAACTTCTAGCGTAGGGCAAACAGAGACCCGATTAAATCATTTTATATTATGGTTAATTTAAGAATTCAGCAAAATTCTATCACATTTGTTCAACTTACGTCGCTCCTATTTCAGATAGCGAACTCGGCTAAGAGGCATCTCAAAGCGCATGAAATGGCGAATAAAATGCACTATTAAACTTCTAGGCTAGGGCGAACAGAGCCCCGATCAGATCATTTTACATTATGGTTAATAAAAGAATTCAGCGAAATTCTATCGCATTTGTTCAATTTACGTGGCTCCTATTTCAGATAGCGAACTCGGCTAAACGGCATCTCAAAGCGCATGAAATGGCGAATAAAATGCACTGTTAAACTTCTAGGCTAGGGCGAACAGAGACCCGATCAGATCATTTTACATTATGGTTAATAAAAGAATTCCGCGAAATTCTATCACATTCGTTCAAATTACGTCGCTCCTATTTGTGATAGCGTATTGGGCTAAGCGGCATCTCAAAGCGCATGAAATGGCGAGTAAAATGCACTATTAAACTTCTAGCGTAGGGCAAACAGAGACCCGATTAAATCATTTTATATTATGGTTAATTTAAGAATTCAGCAAAATTCTATCACATTTGTTCAATTTACGTCGTTACTATTTCAGATAGGGTACTGGGCTCGGCGGCATCTTAAAGCGCGTGGAATGGCGAGTGAAATGCACTATTAGACTTCTATGGTAGGGCGAACAGAGACCCGATTAGATCATTTTATATTATGGTTAATTTAAGAATTTAGCAAAATTCTATCACATTTGTTCAATTTACGTCGCTCCTATTTCAGATAGCGTATTCGGCTAAGCGGCATCTCAAAGCGCATGAAATGGCGAGTAAAATGCACTATTAAGGTTCTAGGGTAGGGCAAACAGAGACCCGATTAGATCATTTTATATTACGGTTAATATAAGAATTCAGCGTAATTCTGTCACCTTTGTTCAAGTTACGTAGCTCCTATTTCACATAGCGTACTGGGCTAGGCGGCAACTTAAACCGCGTGGAATGGCGAGTAAAATGCACTATTAAACTTCTATGATAGGGCAATCAGAGACCCGATTAGTTCATTTTATATTTTGGTTAATATAAGAATCCAGCGAAATTCTATCACATTTGTTCAATTTACGTCGCTCCTATTACAGATAGCGTATTGGGCTAAGCGGCATCTCAAAGCGCACGAAAGGGCGAGTAAAATGCACTATTAAACTTCTAGGGTGGGGCAATCAGAGACCCGATAAGATCATTTTATATTACGGTTAATATAAGAATTCAGCGAAGTTCTATCACATTTGTTCAATTTACGTCGCTCCTATTTCAGATAGCGTATTGGGCTAAGCGGCATCTCAAAGCGCATGAAATGGCGAGTAAAATGCACTATTAAACTTCTAGGGTAGGGCAATCAGAGAACCGATTAGATCATTTTATATTTTTGTTAATATAAGAATTCAGCGAAATTCTATCACATTTGTTCAATTTACGTCGCTCCTATTTCAGATAGCGTATTGGGCTAAGCGGCATCTCAAAGCGCATGAAATGGCGAGTAAAATGCACTCTTAAACTTCTAGGATAAGGCAAACAGAGACCCGATTAGATCATTTTATATTACGGTTAACATAAGAATTCAGCGTAATTCTGTGACATTTGTTCAACTTACGTAGCTCCTATTTCAGATAGCGTACTGGACTAGGCGGCAACTTAAAGCGCGTGGAATGGCGAGTAAAATGCACTATTAAACTTCTATGATAGGGCAATCAGAGACCCGATTAGATCATTTTATATTTTGGTAAATATAAGAATCCAGCGAAATTCTATCACATTTGTTCAATTTACGTCGCTCCTATTTCAGATAGCGTATTGGGCTAAGCGGCATCTCAAAGCGCACGAAAGGGCGAGTAAAATGCACTATTAAACTTCTAGGGTAGGGCAATCAGAGACCCGGTAAGATCATTTTATATTTTGGTTAATATAAGAATTCAGCGAAATTCTATCACATTTGTTCAATTTACGTCGCTCCTATTTCAGATAGCGTATTGGCCTAAGTTGCATCTCAAAGCGCAAGAAATGGCTCGTACAATGCACTATTCAACTTCTAGGGTAGGGCAAACAGAGACCGGATTAGATCATTTTATATTTTGGTTAATATAAGAATTCAGCGAAATTCTATCACATTTGTTCAATTTTCGTCGCTCCTATTTCAGATAGCGTATTGGGCTAAGCGGCATCTCAAAGCGCATGCAATGGCGAGTAAAATGCACTATTAAACTTCTAGGATAAGGCAAACAGAGACCCGATTAGATCATTTTATATTACGGTTAATATAAGAATGCAGCGTAATTCTATCACATTTGTTCAACTTACGTCGCTCCTATTTTAGATAGCGTACTGGGCTAGGCGACAGCTTAAAGCGCGTGGAATGGTGAGTAAAATGCACTACTAAACTTCTATGATAGGGCAATCAGAGACCCGATTAGATCATTTTATATTTTGTATAATAAAAGATTTCAGGGAAATTCTATCACATTTGTTCAATTTACGTCGCTCCTATTTCAGATAGCGTATTGAGCTAAGCGGCATCTCAAAGCGCATGAAATGGCGAATAAAATGCGCTATTAAACTTCTAGGCTATGGCGAACAGAGACCCGATTAGATCATTTTACATTATGGTTCATAAAAGAATTCAGCGAAATTCTATCACATTTGTTCAATTTTCGTCGCTCCTATTTCAGATAGCGTATTGGGCGAAGCGGCATCTCAAAGCGCATGAAATGGCGAATAAAATGCACTATTAAACTTCTAGGGTAGGGCAAACAGAGACCCGATTAGATCATTTTATATTATAGTGAATTTAAGAATTCAGCGAAATTCTCTCACATTTGTTCAATTTACGTCGCTCCTATTTCAGATAGCGTATTGGGCTAAGCGGCATCTCAAAGCGCATGAAATGGCGAGTAAAATGCACTATTAAACTTCTAGGATAAGGCAAACAGAGACCCGATTAGATCATTTTATATTACGGTTAATATAAGAATGCAGCGTAATTCTATCACATTTGTTCAACTTACGTCGCTCCTATTTCAGATAGCGTACTGGGCTAGGCGGCATCTTAAAGCGCATGAAATGGCGAGTAAAATGCACTGTTAAACTTCTAGTGTAGGGCAAACAGAGACCCGATTAGATCATTTCATATTATGGTTTATTTAAGAATTCAGAAAAATTCTATCACATTTGTTCAATTTACGTCGCTCCTATTTCAGATAGCTTATTGGGCTAAGCGGCATCTCAAAGCGCATGAAATGACGAGTGAAATGCACTATTAGACTTCTAGGATAAGGCAAACAGAGACCCGATTAGATCATTTTATATTATGGTTAATAAAAGAATTCAGCGAAATTCTATCACATTTGTTCAATTTACGTCGCTCCTATTTCAGATAGCGAACTCGGCTAAGCGGCATCTCAAAGCGCATGAAATGGCGAATAAAATGCACTGTTAAACTTCTAGGCTAGGGCGAACAGAGACCCGATCAGATCATTTTACATTATGGTTAATAAAAGAATTCCGCGAAATTCTATCACATTCGTTCAAATTACGTCGCTCCTATTTGAGATAGCGTATTGGGCTAAGCGGCATCTCAAAGCGCATGAAATGGCGAGTAATATGCACTATTAAACTTCTAGCGTAGGGCAAACAGAGACCCGATTAGATCATTTTATATTATGGTTAATTTAAGAATTCAGCAAAATTCTATCACATTTGTTCAATTTACGTCGTTACTATTTCAGATAGGGTACTGGGCTCGGCGGCATCTTAAAGCGCGTCGAATGGCGAGTGAAATGCACTATTAGACTTCTATGGTAGGGCGAACAGAGACCCGATTAGATCATTTTATATTATGGTTAATATAAGATTTCAGGTAAATTTTATCACATTTGTTCAATTTACGTGGCTCCTATTTCAGATAGCGAACTCGGCTAAGCGGCATCTCAAAGCGCATGAAATGGCGAATAAAATGCAGTGTTAAACTTCTAGGCTAGGGCGAACAGAGACCCGATCAGATCATTTTACATTATGGTTAATAAAAGAATTCCGCGAAATTCTATCACATTCGTTCAAATTACGTCGCTCCTATTTGAGATAGCGTATTGGGCTAAGCGGCATCTCAAAGCGCATGAAATGGCGAGTAAAATGCACTATTAAACTTCTAGCGTAGGGCAAACAGAGACCCGATTAAATCATTTTATATTATGGTTAATTTAAGAATTCAGCAAAATTCTATCACATTTGTTCAACTTACGTCGCTCCTATTTCAGATAGCGAACTCGGCTAAGAGGCATCTCAAAGCGCATGAAATGGCGAATAAAATGCACTATTAAACTTCTAGGCTAGGGCGAACAGAGCCCCGATCAGATCATTTTACATTATGGTTAATAAAAGAATTCAGCGAAATTCTATCGCATTTGTTCAATTTACGTGGCTCCTATTTCAGATAGCGAACTCGGCTAAACGGCATCTCAAAGCGCATGAAATGGCGAATAAAATGCACTGTTAAACTTCTAGGCTAGGGCGAACAGAGACCCGATCAGATCATTTTACATTATGGTTAATAAAAGAATTCCGCGAAATTCTATCACATTCGTTCAAATTACGTCGCTCCTATTTGTGATAGCGTATTGGGCTAAGCGGCATCTCAAAGCGCATGAAATGGCGAGTAAAATGCACTATTAAACTTCTAGCGTAGGGCAAACAGAGACCCGATTAAATCATTTTATATTATGGTTAATTTAAGAATTCAGCAAAATTCTATCACATTTGTTCAATTTACGTCGTTACTATTTCAGATAGGGTACTGGGCTCGGCGGCATCTTAAAGCGCGTGGAATGGCGAGTGAAATGCACTATTAGACTTCTATGGTAGGGCGAACAGAGACCCGATTAGATCATTTTATATTATGGTTAATTTAAGAATTTAGCAAAATTCTATCACATTTGTTCAATTTACGTCGCTCCTATTTCAGATAGCGTATTGGGCTAAGCGGCATCTCAAAGCGCATGAAATGGCGAGTAAAATGCACTATTAAGGTTCTAGGGTAGGGCAAACAGAGACCCGATTAGATCATTTTATATTACGGTTAATATAAGAATTCAGCGTAATTCTGTCACCTTTGCTCAAGTTACGTAGCTCCTATTTCACATAGCGTACTGGGCTAGGCGGCAACTTAAACCGCGTGGAATGGCGAGTAAAATGCACTATTAAACTTCTATGATAGGGCAATCAGAGACCCGATTAGTTCATTTTATATTTTGGTTAATATAAGAATCCAGCGAAATTCTATCACATTTGTTCAATTTACGTCGCTCCTATTACAGATAGCGTATTGGGCTAAGCGGCATCTCAAAGCGCACGAAATGGCGAGTAAAATGCACTATTAAACTTCTAGGGTGGGGCAATCAGAGACCCGATAAGATCATTTTATATTACGGTTAATATAAGAATTCAGCGAAGTTCTATCACATTTGTTCAATTTACGTCGCTCCTATTTCAGATAGCGTATTGGGCTAAGCGGCATCTCAAAGCGCATGAAATGGCGAGTAAAATGCACTATTAAACTTCTAGGGTAGGGCAATCAGAGAACCGATTAGATCATTTTATATTTTTGTTAATATAAGAATTCAGCGAAATTCTATCACATTTGTTCAATTTACGTCGCTCCTATTTCAGATAGCGTATTGGGCTAAGCGGCATCTCAAAGCGCATGAAATGGCGAGTAAAATGCACTCTTAAACTTCTAGGATAAGGCAAACAGAGACCCGATTAGATCATTTTATATTACGGTTAACATAAGAATTCAGCGTAATTCTGTGACATTTGTTCAACTTACGTAGCTCCTATTTCAGATAGCGTACTGGACTAGGCGGCAACTTAAAGCGCGTGGAATGGCGAGTAAAATGCACTATGAAACTTCTATGATAGGGCAATCAGAGACCCGATTAGATCATTTTATATTTTGGTAAATATAAGAATCCAGCGAAATTCTATCACATTTGTTCAATTTACGTCGCTCCTATTTCAGATAGCGTATTGGGCTAAGCGGCATCTCACAGCGCACGAAAGGGCGAGTAAAATGCACTATTAAACTTCTAGGGTAGGGCAATCAGAGACCCGGTAAGATCATTTCATATTTTGGTTAATATAAGAATTCAGCGAAATTCTATCACATTTGTTCAATTTACGTCGCTCCTATTTCAGATAGCGTATTGGCCTAAGTTGCATCTCAAAGCGCAAGAAATGGCTCGTACAATGCACTATTCAACTTCTAGGGTAGGGCAAACAGAGACCGGATTAGATCATTTTATATTTTGGTTAATATAAGAATTCAGCGAAATTCTATCACATTTGTTCAATTTTCGTCGCTCCTATTTCAGATAGCGTATTGGGCTAAGCGGCATCTCAAAGCGCATGCAATGGCGAGTAAAATGCACTATTAAACTTCTAGGATAAGGCAAACAGAGACCCGATTAGATCATTTTATATTACGGTTAATATAAGAATGCAGCGTAATTCTATCACATTTGTTCAACTTACGTCGCTCCTATTTTAGATAGCGTACTGGGCTAGGCGACAGCTTAAAGCGCGTGGAATGGTGAGTAAAATGCACTACTAAACTTCTATGATAGGGCAATCAGAGACCCGATTAGATCATTTTATATTTTGTATAATAAAAGATTTCAGGGAAATTCTATCACATTTGTTCAATTTACGTCGCTCCTATTTCAGATAGCGTATTGAGCTAAGCGGCATCTCAAAGCGCATGAAATGGCGAATAAAATGCGCTATTAAACTTCTAGGCTATGGCGAACAGAGACCCGATTAGATCATTTTACATTATGGTTCATAAAAGAATTCAGCGAAATTCTATCACATTTGTTCAATTTTCGTCGCTCCTATTTCAGATAGCGTATTGGGCGAAGCGGCATCTCAAAGCGCATGAAATGGCGAATAAAATGCACTATTAAACTTCTAGGGTAGGGCAAACAGAGACCCGATTAGATCATTTTATATTATAGTGAATTTAAGAATTCAGCGAAATTCTCTCACATTTGTTCAATTTACGTCGCTCCTATTTCAGATAGCGTATTGGGCTAAGCGGCATCTCAAAGCGCATGAAATGGCGAGTAAAATGCACTATTAAACTTCTAGGATAAGGCAAACAGAGACCCGATTAGATCATTTTATATTACGGTTAATATAAGTATGCAGCGTAATTCTATCACATTTGTTCAACTTACGTCGCTCCTATTTCAGATAGCGTACTGGGCTAGGCGGCATCTTAAAGCGCATGAAATGGCGAGTAAAATGCACTGTTAAACTTCTAGGGTAGGGCAAACAGAGACCCGATTAGATCATTTCATATTATGGTTTATTTAAGAATTCAGAAAAATTCTATCACATTTGTTCAATTTACGTCGCTCCTATTTCAGATAGCTTATTGGGCTAAGCGGCATCTCAAAGCGCATGAAATGACGAGTGAAATGCACTATTAGACTTCTAGGATAAGGCAAACAGAGACCCGATTAGATCATTTTATATTATGGTTAATAAAAGAATTCAGCGAAATTCTATCACATTTGTTCAATTTACGTCGCTCCTATTTCAGATAGCGTACTGGGGTAGGCGGCATCTTAAAGCGCGTGGAATGGCGAGTAAAATGCACTATTAAAATTCTATGATAGGGCAATCAGAGACCCGATTAGATCATTTTATATTATGGTTAATATAAGATTTCAGGTAAATTTTATCACATTTGTTCAATTTACGTGGCTCCTATTTCAGATAGCGAACTCGGCTAAGCGGCATCTCAAAGCGCATGAAATGGCGAATAAAATGCACTGTTAAACTTCTAGGCTAGGGCGAACAGAGACCCGATCAGATCATTTTACATTATGGTTAATAAAAGAATTCCGCGAAATTCTATCACATTCGTTCAAATTACGTCGCTCCTATTTGAGATAGCGTATTGGGCTAAGCGGCATCTCAAAGCGCATGAAATGGCGAGTAATATGCACTATTAAACTTCTAGCGTAGGGCAAACAGAGACCCGATTAGATCATTTTATATTATGGTTAATTTAAGAATTCAGCAAAATTCTATCACATTTGTTCAATTTACGTCGTTACTATTTCAGATAGGGTACTGGGCTCGGCGGCATCTTAAAGCGCGTGGAATGGCGAGTGAAATGCACTATTGACTTCTATGGTAGAGCGAACAGAGACCCGATTAGATCATTTTATATTATGGTTAATATAAGATTTCAGGTAAATTTTATCACATTTGTTCAATTTACGTGGCTCCTATTTCAGATAGCGAACTCGGCTAAGCGGCATCTCAAAGCGCATGAAATGGCGAATAAAATGCACTGTTAAACTTCTAGGCTAGGGCGAACAGAGACCCGATCAGATCATTTTACATTATGGTTAATAAAAGAATTCCGCGAAATTCTATCACATTCGTTCAAATTACGTCGCTCCTATTTGAGATAGCGTATTGGGCTAAGCGGCATCTCAAAGCGCATGAAATGGCGAGTAAAATGCACTATTAAACTTCTAGCGTAGGGCAAACAGAGACCCGATTAAATCATTTTATATTATGGTTAATTTAAGAATTCAGCAAAATTCTATCACATTTGTTCAATTTACGTCGTTACTATTTCAGATAGGGTACTGGGCTCGGCGGCATCTTAAAGCGCGTGGAATAGCGAGTGAAATGCACTATTAGACTTCTATGGTAGGGCGAACAGAGACCCGATTAGATCATTTTATATTATGGTTAATATAAGATTTCAGGTAAATTTTATCACATTTGTTCAATTTACGTGGCTCCTATTTCAGATAGCGAACTCGGCTAAGCGGCATCTCAAAGCGCATGAAATGGCGAATAAAATGCACTGTTAAACTTCTAGGCTAGGGCGAACAGAGACCCGATCAGATCATTTTACATTCTGGTTAATAAAAGAATTCCGCGAAATTCTATCACATTCGTTCAAATTACGTCGCTCCTATTTGAGATAGCGTATTGGGCTAAGCGGCATCTCAAAGCGCATGAAATGGCGAGTAAAATGCACTATTAAACTTCTAGCGTAGGGCAAACAGAGACCCGATTAAATCATTTTATATTATGGTTAATTTAAGAATTCAGCAAAATTCTATCACATTTGTTCAATTTACGTCGTTACTATTTCAGATAGGGTACTGGGCTCGGCGGCATCTTAAAGCGCGTGGAATGGCGAGTGAAATGCACTATTAGACTTCTATGGTAGGGCGAACAGAGACCCGATTAGATCATTTTATATTATGGTTAATTTAAGAATTTAGCAAAATTCTATCACATTTGTTCAATTTACGTCGCTCCTATTTCAGTTAGCGTATTCGGCTAAGCGGCATCTCAAAGCGCATGAAATGGCGAGTAAAATGCACTATTAAGGTTCTAGGGTAGGGCAAACAGAGACCCGATTAGATCATTTTATATTACGGTTAATATAAGAATTCAGCGTAATTCTGTCACCTTTGTTCAAGTTACGTAGCTCCTATTTCACATAGCGTACTGGGCTAGGCGGCAACTTAAACCGCGTGGAATGGCGAGTAAAATGCACTATTAGACTTCTATGATAGGGCAATCAGAGACCCGATTAGTTCATTTTATATTTTGGTTAATATAAGAATCCAGCGAAATTCTATCACATTTGTTCAATTTACGTCGCTCCTATTACAGATAGCGTATTGGGCTAAGCGGCATCTCAAAGCGCACGAAAGGGCGAGTAAAATGCACTATTAAACTTCTAGGGTGGGGCAATCAGAGACCCGATAAGATCATTTTATATTACGGTTAATATAAGAATTCAGCGAAGTTCTATCACATTTGTTCAATTTACGTCGCTCCTATTTCAGATAGCGTATTGGGCTAAGCGGCATCTCAAAGCGCATGAAATGGCGAGTAAAATGCACTATTAAACTTCTAGGGTAGGGCAATCAGAGACCCGATTAGATCATTTTATATTTTGGTTAATATAAGAATTCAGCGAAATTCTATCACATTTGTTCAATTTACGTCGCTCCTATTTCAGATAGCGTATTGGGCTAAGCGGCATCTCACAGCGCACGAAAGGGCGAGTAAAACGCACTATTAAACTTCTAGGGTAGGGCAATCAGAGACCCGATAAGATCATTTCATATTTTGGTTAATATAAGAATTCAGCGAAATTCTATCACATTTGTTCAATTTACGTCGCTCCTATTTCAGATAGCGTATTGGGCTAAGCGGCATCTCAAAGCGCATGAAATGGCGAGTAAAATGCACTATTAAACTTCTAGGGTAGGGCAATCGGAGAACCGATTAGATCATTTTATATTTTTGTTAATATAAGAATTCAGCGAAATTCTATCACATTTGTTCAATTTACGTCGCTCCTATTTCAGATAGCGTATTGGGCTAAGCGGCATCTCAAAGCGCATGAAATGGCGAGTAAAATGCACTATTAAACTTGTAGGCTAGGGCGAACAGAGACCCGATCAGATCATTGTACATTATGGTTAATAAAAAAATTCAATGAAATTCTATCACATTTGTTCAACTTCTGTCGCTCCTATTTCAGATAGCGTACTGGGCTAGGCGGCATCTAAAAGCGCATGAAATGGCGAGTATAATGCACTATTAAACTTCTAGGATAACGCAAACAGAGACCCGATTAGATCATTTTATATTATGGTTAATTTAAGAATTCAGCGAAATTCTATCACATTTGTTCAATTTACGTCGCTCCTATTTCAGATAGCATACTGGGCTGGGCGGCATCTTAAAGCGCGTGGAGTGGCGAGTAAAACGCGCTATTAAGCTTCTAGGATAAGGCAAACAGAGACCCGATTAGATCATTTTATATTACGCTTAATATGAGAATGCAGCGTAATTCTATCACATTTGTTCAACTTACGTCGCTCCTATTTCAGATAGCGTACTGGGATAGGCGGCATCTCAAAGCGCATGAAATGGCGAGTGAAATGCACTATTAGACTTCTATGGTAGGGCGAACAGAGACCCGATTAGATCATTTTACATTAAGGTTGATATAAAAATTCACGGAAATTCTATCACATTTGTTCAATTTACGTCGCTCCTGTTTCAGATAGCGTACTGGGCTAGGCGGCATCTAAAAGCGCATGAAATGGCGAGTATAATGCACTATTAAACTTCTAGGATAACGCAAACAGAGACCCGATTAGATCATTTTATATTATGGTTAATTTAAGAATTCAGGGAAATTTTATCACATTTGTTCAATTTACGTCGCTCCTATTTCAGATAGCATACTGCGCAAGGCGGCTTCTTAAAGCGCGTGGAATGGCGAGTAAAACGCGCTATTAAACTTCTAGGATAAGGCAAACAGAGACCCGATTAGATCATTTTATATTACGGTTAATATAAGAATGCAGCGTAATTCCAGCACATTTGTTCAACTTACGTCGCTCCTATTTCAGATAGCGTACTGGGCTAGGCGGCATCTCAAAGCGCATGAAATGGCGACTAAAATGCACTATTAAACTTCTAGGCTAGGGCGAACAGAGACCCGATTAGATCATTTTATATTATAGTTAATTTAAGAATTCAGCGAAATTCTATCACATTTGTTCAATTTACGTCGCTCCTATTTCAGATAGCATACTGGGCTAGGCGGCACCTTAAAGCGCGTGGAATGGCGAGTAAAACGCGCTGTTAAACTTCTAGAATAAGGCAAACAGAGATCCGATTAGATCATTTTATATTACGGTTAATATAAGAATGCAGCGTAATTCCAGCACATTTGTTCAACTTACGTCGCTCCTATTTCAGATAGCGTACTGGGCTAGGCTGCATCTCAAAGCGCATGAAATAGCGAGTGAAATGCACTATTGGACTTCTATGGTAGGGCGAACAGAGGCCCGTTTAAATCATTTTACATTAAGGTTAATATAAGTATTCACGGAAATTCTATCACATTTGTTCAATTTACGTCGCTCCTATTTCAGATAGCGTACTGGGCTAGGCGGCATCTCAAAGCGCATGAAATGGCGACTAAAATGCACTATTAAACTTCTAGGCTAGGGCGAACAGAGACCCGATTAGATCATTTTACATTTTGGTTAATAAAAGAATTCAGCGAAATTCCATCACATTTGTTCAATTTACGTCGCTCCTATTTCAGATAGCATATTGGGCTAGGCGGCATCTTAAAGCGCATGAAATGACGAGTGAAATGCACTATTAAACTTCTATGATAGGGCAATCAGAGACCCGATTAGATCATTTTATATTTTGTTTTATATAAGATTTCAGGGAAATTTTATCACATTTGTTCAATTTACGTCGCTCCTATTTCAGATAGCGTACTGGGCTAGGCGGCATCTTAAAGCGCGTGGAATGTCAAGTAAACTGCACAATTAAATTTCTATGATAGGGCAATCAGAGACCCGATTAGATCATTTTATATTTTGGTTAACATAAGAATTCAGCGAAATTCTATCACATTTGTTCAATTTACGTCGCTCCTATTACAGATAGCTTATTGGGCTTAGCGGCATCACAAAGCGCATGAAATGACGAGTGAAATGCACTATTAAACTTCTATGATAGGGCAATCAGAGACCCGATTAGATCATTTTATATTTTGTTTAATATAAGATTTCAGGAAAATTTTATCACATTTGTTCAATTTACGTCGCTCGTGTTTCAGATAGCGAACTCGGCTACGCGGCATCTCAAAGCGCATGAAATGGCGAATAAAATGCACTATTAAACTTCTAGGCAATGGCGATCAGAGCCCCGATCAGATCATTTTACATTATAGTTAATAAAAGAATTCAGCGAAATTCTATCGCATTTGTTCAACTTACGTCGCTCCTATTTCAGATAGCGTATTGGGCGAAGCGGCATCCCAAAGCGCATGAAATGGCGAATAAAATGCACTATTAAACTTCTAGGGTAGGGCAAACAGAGACCCGATTAGATCATTTTATATTATAGTGAATTTAAGAATTCAGCGAAATTCTATCACATTTGTTCAATTTACGTCGCTCCTATTTCAGATAGCGTATTGGGCTAAGCGGCATCTCAAAGCGCATGAAATGGCGAGTAAAATGCACTATTAAACTGCTAGGATAAGGCAAACAGAGACCCGATTAGATCATTTTATATTACGGTTAATATAAGAATGCAGCGTAATTCTATCACATTTGTTCAACTTACGTCGCTCCTATTTCAGATAGCGTACTGGGCTAGGCGGCATCTTAAAGCGCGTGGAATGGCAAGTAAAATGCACTATTAAACTTCTATGATAGGGCAATCAGAGACCCGATTAGATCATTTTATATTTTGTTTAATATAAGATTTCAGGGAAATTTTATCACATTTGTTCAATTTACGTCGCTCCTATTTCAGATAGCGAACTCGGCTAAGCGGCATCTCAAAGCGCATGAAATGGCGAATAAAATGCACTATTAAACTTCTAGGCTATGGCGATCAGAGCCCCGATCAGATCATTTTACATTATGGTTAATAAAAGAATTCAGCGAAATTCTATCACATTTGTTCAACTTACGTCGCTGCTATTTGAGATAGCGTACTGGGCTAGGCGGCATCTTAAAGCGCGTGGAATGGCAAGTAAAATGCACTATTAAACTTCTATGATAGGGCAACCAGAGACCCGATTAGATCATTTTATATTTTGGTTAATATAAGAATTCAGCGAAATTCTATCACATTTGTTCAATTTACGTCGCTCCTATTTCAGATAGCGAACTCGGCTAAGCGGCATCTCAAAGCGCATGAAATGGCGAATAAAATGCACTATTAAACTTCTAGGCTAGGGCGAACAGAGCCCCGATCAGATCATTTTACATTATGGTTAATAAAAGAATTCAGCGAAATTCTATCGCATTTGTTCAACTTACGTCGCTCCGATTTCAGATGGCGTATTGGGCTAAACGGCATCTCAAAGCGCATGAAATGCCGAGTGAAATGCACTATTAGACTTCTATGGTAGGGCGAACAGAGACCCGATTAGATCATTTTACATTAAGGTTAATATCAGGATTCACGGAAATTCTATCACATTTGTTCAATTTACGTCGCTCCTATTTCAGATAGCGTATTGGGCTATGCGGCATCTCAAAGCGCATGAAATGGCGAGTAAAATGCACTATTAAACTTCTAGGGTAGGACAAACAGAGACCCGATTAGAACATTTCATATTATGGTTAATTTAAGAATTCAGCGAAATTCTATCACATTTGTTCAATTTACGTCGCTCCTATTTCAGATAGCCTATTGGGATGTGCGGCATCTCAAAGCGCATGAAATGGCGAGTAAAATGCACCATTAAACTTCTAGGATAAGGCAAACAGAGACCCGATTAGATCATTTTATATTACGGTTAATATAAGAATGCAGCGTAATTCTATCACATTTGTTCAACTTACGTCGCTCCTATTTTAGATAGCGTACTGTGCTAGGCGACAGCTTAAAGCGCGTGGAATGGTGAGTAAAATGCACTACTAAACTTCTATGATAGGGCAATCAGAGACCCGATTAGATCATTTTATATTTTGTATAATAAAAGATTTCAGGGAAATTCTATCACATTTGTTCAATTTACGTCGCTCCTATTTCAGATAGCGTATTGAGCTAAGCGGCATCTCAAAGCGCATGAAATGGCGAATAAAATGCGCTATTAAACTTCTAGGCTATGGCGAACAGAGACCCGATTAGATCATTTTACATTATGGTTCATAAAAGAATTCAGCGAAATTCTATCACATTTGTTCAATTTTCGTCGCTCCTATTTCAGATAGCGTATTGGGCGAAGCGGAATCTCAAAGCGCATGAAATGGCGAATAAAATGCACTATTAAACTTCTAGGGTAGGGCAAACAGAGACCCGATTAGATCATTTTATATTATAGTGAATTTAAGAATTCAGCGAAATTCTCTCACATTTGTTCAATTTACGTCGCTCCTATTTCAGATAGCGTATTGGGCTAAGCGGCATCTCAAAGCGCATGAAATGGCGAGTAAAATGCACTATTAAACTTCTAGGATAAGGCAAACAGAGACCCGATTAGATCATTTTATATTACGGTTAATATAAGAATTCAGCGTAATTCTATCACATTTGTTCAACTTACGTCGCTCCTATTTCAGATAGCGTACTGGGCTAGGCGGCATCTTAAAGCGCATGAAATGGCGAGTAAAATGCACTGTTAAACTTCTAGTGTAGGGCAAACAGAGACCCGATTAGATCATTTCATATTATGGTTTATTTAAGAATTCAGAAAAATTCTATCACATTTGTTCAATTTACGTCGCTCCTATTTCAGATAGCGTATTGGGCTAAGCGGCATCTCAAAGCGCATGAAATGACGAGTGAAATGCACTATTAGACTTCTAGGATAAGGCAAACAGAGACCCGATTAGATCATTTTATATTATGGTTAATAAAAGAATTCAGCGAAATTCTATCACATTTGTTCAATTTACGTCGCTCCTATTTCAGATAGCGTACTGGGGTAGGCGGCATCTTAAAGCGCGTGGAATGGCGAGTAAAATGCACTATTAAAATTCTATGATAGGGCAATCAGAGACCCGATTAGATCATTTTATATTATGGTTAATATAAGATTTCAGGTAAATTTTATCACATCTGTTCAATTTACGTGGCTCCTATTTCAGATAGCGAACTCGGCTAAGCGGCATCTCAAAGCGCATGAAATGGCGAATAAAATGCACTGTTAAACTTCTAGGCTAGGGCGAACAGAGACCCGATCAGATCATTTTACATTATGGTTAATAAAAGAATTCCGCGAAATTCTATCACATTCGTTCAAATTACGTCGCTCCTATTTGAGATAGCGTATTGGGCTAAGCGGCATCTCAAAGCGCATGAAATGGCGAGTAATATGCACTATTAAACTTCTAGCGTAGGGCAAACAGAGAACCGATTAGATCATTTTATATTATGGTTAATTTAAGAATTCAGCAAAATTCTATCACATTTGTTCAATTTACGTCGTTACTATTTCAGATAGGGTACTGGGCTCGGCGGCATCTTAAAGCGCGTGGAATGGCGAGTGAAATGCACTATTAGACTTCTATGGTAGGGCGAACAGAGACCCGATTAGATCATTTTATATTATGGTTAATATAAGATTTCAGGTAAATTTTATCACATTTGTTCAATTTACGTGGCTCCTATTTCAGATAGCGAACTCGGCTAAGCGGCATCTCAAAGCGCATGAAATGGCGAATAAAATGCAGTGTTAAACTTCTAGGCTAGGGCGAACAGAGACCCGATCAGATCATTTTACATTATGGTTAATAAAAGAATTCCGCGAAATTCTATCACATTCGTTCAAATTACGTCGCTCCTATTTGAGATAGCGTATTGGGCTAAGCGGCATCTCAAAGCGCATGAAATGGCGAGTAAAATGCACTATTAAACTTCTAGCGTAGGGCAAACAGAGACCCGATTAAATCATTTTATATTATGGTTAATTTAAGAATTCAGCAAAATTCTATCACATTTGTTCAACTTACGTCGCTCCTATTTCAGATAGCGAACTCGGCTAAGAGGCATCTCAAAGCGCATGAAATGGCGAATAAAATGCACTGTTAAACTTCTAGGCTAGGGCGAACAGAGACCCGATCAGATCATTTTACATTATGGTTAATAAAAGAATTCCGCGAAATTCTATCACATTCGTTCAAATTACGTCGCTCCTATTTGAGATAGCGTATTGGGCTAAGCGGCATCTCAAAGCGCATGAAATGGCGAGTACAATGCACTATTAAACTTCTAGCGTAGGGCAAACAGAGACCCGATTAAATCATTTTATATTATGGTTAATTTAAGAATTCAGCAAAATTCTATCACATTTGTTCAATTTACGTCGTTACTATTTCAGATAGGGTACTGGGCTCGGCGGCATCTTAAAGCGCGTGGAATGGCGAGTGAAATGCACTATCAGACTTCTATGGTAGGGCGAACAGAGACCCGATTAGATCATTTTATATTATGGTTAATTTAAGAATTTAGCAAAATTCTATCACATTTGTTCAATTTACGTCGCTCCTATTTCAGTTAGCGTATTCGGCTAAGCGGCATCTCAAAGCGCATGAAATGGCGAGTAAAATGCACTATTAAGGTTCTAGGGTAGGGCAAACAGAGACCCGATTAGATCATTTTATATTACGGTTAATATAAGAATTCAGCGTAATTCTGTCACCTTTGTTCAAGTTACGTAGCTCCTATTTCACATAGCGTACTGGGCTAGGCGGCAACTTAAACCGCGTGGAATGGCGAGTAAAATGCACTATTAAACTTCTATGATAGGGCAATCAGAGACCCGATTAGTTCATTTTATATTTTGGTTAATATAAGTATCCAGCGAAATTCTATCACATTTGTTCAATTTACGTCGCTCCTATTACAGATAGCGTATTGGGCTAAGCGGCATCTCAAAGCGCACGAAAGGGCGAGTAAAATGCACTATTAAACTTCTAGGGTGGGGCAATCAGAGACCCGATAAGATCATTTTATATTACGGTTAATATAAGAATTCAGCGAAGTTCTATCACATTTGTTCAATTTACGTCGCTCCTATTTCAGATAGCGTATTGGGCTAAGCGGCATCTCAAAGCGCATGAAATGGCGAGTAAAATGCACTATTAAACTTCTAGGGTAGGGCAATCAGAGAACCGATTAGATCATTTTATATTTTTGTTAATATAAGAATTCAGCGAAATTCTATCACATTTGTTCAATTTACGTCGCTCCTATTTCAGATAGCGTATTGGGCTAAGCGGCATCTCAAAGCGCATGAAATGGCGAGTAAAATGCACTCTTAAACTTCTAGGATAAGGCAAACAGAGACCCGATTAGATCATTTTATATTACGGTTAACATAAGAATTCAGCGTAATTCTGTGACATTTGTTCAACTTACGTAGCTCCTATTTCAGATAGCGTACTGGACTAGGCGGCAACTTAAAGCGCGTGGAATGGCGAGTAAAATGCACTATGAAACTTCTATGATAGGGCAATCAGAGACCCGATTAGATCATTTTATATTTTGGTAAATATAAGAATCCAGCGAAATTCTATCACATTTGTTCAATTTACGTCGCTCCTATTTCAGATAGCGTATTGGGCTAAGCGGCATCTCACAGCGCACGAAAGGGCGAGTAAAATGCACTATTAAACTTCTAGGGTAGGGCAATCAGAGACCCGGTAAGATCATTTCATATTTTGGTTAATATAAGAATTCAGCGAAATTCTATCACATTTGTTCAATTTACGTCGCTCCTATTTCAGATAGCGTATTGGCCTAAGTTGCATCTCAAAGCGCAAGAAATGGCTCGTACAATGCACTATTCAACTTCTAGGGTAGGGCAAACAGAGACCGGATTAGATCATTTTATATTTTGGTTAATATAAGAATTCAGCGAAATTCTATCACATTTGTTCAATTTTCGTCGCTCCTATTTCAGATAGCGTATTGGGCTAAGCGGCATCTCAAAGCGCATGCAATGGCGAGTAAAATGCACTATTAAACTTCTAGGATAAGGCAAACAGAGACCCGATTAGATCATTTTATATTACGGTTAATATAAGAATGCAGCGTAATTCTATCACATTTGTTCAACTTACGTCGCTCCTATTTTAGATAGCGTACTGGGCTAGGCGACAGCTTAAAGCGCGTGGCATGGTGAGTAAAATGCACTACTAAACTTCTATGATAGGGCAATCAGAGACCCGATTAGATCATTTTATATTTTGTATAATAAAAGATTTCAGGGAAATTCTATCACATTTGTTCAATTTACGTCGCTCCTATTTCAGATAGCGTATTGAGCTAAGCGGCATCTCAAAGCGCATGAAATGTCGAATAAAATGCGCTATTAAACTTCTAGGCTATGGCGAACAGAGACCCGATTAGATCATTTTACATTATGGTTCATAAAAGAATTCAGCGAAATTCTATCACATTTGTTCAATTTTTGTCGCTCCTATTTCAGATAGCGTATTGGGCGAAGCGGCATCTCAAAGCGCATGAAATGGCGAATAAAATGCACTATTAAACTTCTAGGGTAGGGCAAACAGAGACCCGATTAGATCATTTTATATTATAGTGAATTTAAGAATTCAGCGAAATTCTCTCACATTTGTTCAATTTACGTCGCTCCTATTTCAGATAGCGTATTGGGCTAAGCGGCATCTCAAAGCGCATGAAATGGCGAGTAAAATGCACTATTAAACTTCTAGGATAAGGCAAACAGAGACCCGATTAGATCATTTTATATTACGGTTAATATAAGAATGCAGCGTAATTCTATCACATTTGTTCAACTTACGTCGCTCCTATTTCAGATAGCGTACTGGGCTAGGCGGCATCTTAAAGCGCATGAAATGGCGAGTAAAATGCACTGTTAAACTTCTAGTGTAGGGCAAACAGAGACCCGATTAGATCATTTCATATTATGGTTTATTTAAGAATTCAGAAAAATTCTATCACATTTGTTCAATTTACGTCGCTCCTATTTCAGATAGCTTATTGGGCTAAGCGGCATCCCAAAGCGCATGAAATGACGAGTGAAATGCACTATTAGACTTCTAGGATAAGGCAAACAGAGACCCGATTAGATCATTTTATATTATGGTTAATAAAAGAATTCAGCGAAATTCTATCACATTTGTTCAATTTACGTCGCTCCTATTTCAGATAGCGTACTGGGGTAGGCGGCATCTTAAAGCGCGTGGAATGGCGAGTAAAATGCACTATTAAAATTCTATGATAGGGCAATCAGAGACCCGATTAGATCATTTTATATTATGGTTAATATAAGATTTCAGGTAAATTTTATCACATTTGTTCAATTTACGTGGCTCCTATTTCAGATAGCGAACTCGGCTAAGCGGCATCTCAAAGCGCATGAAATGGCGAATAAAATGCACTGTTAAACTTCTAGGCTAGGGCGAACAGAGACCCGATCAGATCATTTTACATTATGGTTAATAAAAGAATTCCGCGAAATTCTATCACATTCGTTCAAATTACGTCGCTCCTATTTGAGATAGCGTATTGGGCTAAGCGGCATCTCAAAGCGCATGAAATGGCGAGTAATATGCACTATTAAACTTCTAGCGTAGGGCAAACAGAGACCCGATTAGATAATTTTATATTATGGTTAATTTAAGAATTCAGCAAAATTCTATCACATTTGTTCAATTTACGTCGTTACTATTTCAGATAGGGTACTGGGCTCGGCGGCATCTTAAAGCGCGTGGAATGGCGAGAGAAATGCACTATTAGACTTCTATGGTAGAGCGAACAGAGACCCGATTAGATCATTTTATATTATGGTTAATATAAGATTTCAGGTAAATTTTATCACATTTGTTCAATTTACGTGGCTCCTATTTCAGATAGCGAACTCGGCTAAGCGGCATCTCAAAGCGCATGAAATGGCGAATAAAATGCACTGTTAAACTTCTAGGCTAGGGCGAACAGAGACCCGATCAGATCATTTTACATTATGGTTAATAAAAGAATTCCGCGAAATTCTATCAAATTCGTTCAAATTACGTCGCTCCTATTTGAGATAGCGTATTGGGCTAAGCGGCATCTCAAAGCGCATGAAATGGCGAGTAAAATGCACTATTAAACTTCTAGCGTAGGGCAAACAGAGACCCGATTAAATCATTTTATATTATGGTTAATTTAGGAATTCAGCAAAATTCTATCACATTTGTTCAATTTACGTCGTTACTATTTCAGATAGGGTACTGGGCTCGGCGGCATCTTAAAGCGCGTGGAATGGCGAGTGAAATGCACTATTAGACTTCTATGGTAGGGCGAACAGAGACCCGATTAGATCATTTTATATTATGGTTAATTTAAGAATTTAGCAAAATTCTATCACATTTGTTCAATTTACGTCGCTCCTATTTCAGTTAGCGTATTCGGCTAAGCGGCATCTCAAAGCGCATGAAATGGCGAGTAAAATGCACTATCAAGTTTCTAGGGTAGGGCAAACAGAGACCCGATTAGATCATTTTAAATTACGGTTAATATAAGAATTCAGCGTAATTCTGTCACCTTTGTTCAAGTTACGTAGCTCCTATTTCACATAGCGTACTGGGCTAGGCGGCAACTTAAACCGCGTGGAATGGCGAGTAAAATGCACTATTAAACTTCTATGATAGGGCAATCAGAGACCCGATTAGTTCATTTTATATTTTGGTTAATATAAGAATTCAGCGAAATTCTATCACATTTGTTCAATTTACGTCGCTCCTATTTCAGATAGCGTATTGGGCTAAGCGGCATCTCACAGCGCACGAAAGGGCGAGTAAAACGCACTATTAAACTTCTAGGGTAGGGCAATCAGAGACCCGATAAGATCATTTCATATTTTTGTTAATATAAGAATTCAGCGAAATTCTATCACATTTGTTCAATTTACGTCGCTCCCATTTCAGATAGCGTATTGGGCTAAGCGGCATCTCAAAGCGCATGAAATGGCGAGTAAAATGCACTCTTAAACTTCTAGGATAAGGCAAACAGAGACCCGATTAGATCATTTTATATTACGGTTAACATAAGAATTCAGCGTAATTCTGTGACATTTGTTCAACTTACGTAGCTCCTATTTCAGATAGCGAACCGGGCTAGGCGGCAACTTAAAGCGCGTGGAATGGCGAGTAAAATGCACTATGAAACTTCTATGATAGGGCAATCAGAGACCCGATTAGATCATTTTATATTTTGGTAAATATAAGAATCCAGCGAAATTCTATCACATTTGTTCAATTTACGTCGCTCCTATTTCAGATAGCGTATTGGGCTAAGCGGCATCTCACAGCGCACGAAAGGGCGAGTAAAATGCACTATTAAACTTCTAGGGTAGGGCAATCAGAGACCCGATAAGATCATTTCATATTTTGGTTAATATAAGAATTCAGCGAAATTCTATCACATTTGTTCAATTTACGTCGCTCCTATTTCAGATAGCGTATTGGCCTAAGCTGCATCTCAAAGCGCAAGAAATGGCTCGTACAATGCACTATTCAACTTCTAGGGTAGGGCAAACAGAGACCGGATTAGATCATTTTATATTTTGGTTAATATAAGAATTCAGCGAAATTCTATCACATTCGTTCAATTTACGTCGCTCCTATTTCAGATAGCGTACTGGGCTAGGCGGCATGTAAAAGCGCATGAAATGACGAGTATAATGCACTATTAAACTTCTAGGATAACGCAAACAGAGACCCGATTAGATCATTTTATATTATGGTTAATTTAAGAATTCAGCGAAATTCTATCACATTTGTTCAACTTACGTCGCTCCTATTTCAGATAGCATACTGCGCAAGGCGGCTTCTTAAAGCGCGTGGAATGGCGAGTGAAATGCACTATTAGACTTCTATGGTTGGGCGAACAGTGGCCCGTTTAGATCATTTTACATTAAGGTTAATATAAGTATTCACGGAAATTCTATCACATTTGTTCAATTTACATCGCTCCTATTTCAGATAGCGTACTGGGCTAGGCGGCATCTCAAAGCGCATGAAATGGCGACTAAAATGCACTATTAAACTTCTATGATAAAGGCAATCAGAGACCCGATTAGATCATTTTATATTTTGGTTAATATAAGAATTCAGCGAAATTCTATCACATTTGTTCAACTTACGTCGCTCCTATTTCAGGTGGCGTATTGGGCTAAACGGCATCTCAAAGCGCATGAAATGCCGAGTGAAATGCACTATTAGACTTCTATGGTAGGGCGAACAGAGACCCGATTAGATCATTTTACATTAAGGTTAATATCAGGATTCACGGAAATTCTATCACATTTGTTCAATTTACGTCGCTCCTATTTCAGATAGCGTATTGGGCTATGCGGCATCTCAAAGCGCATGAAATGGCGAGTAAAATGCACTATTAAACTTCTAGGGTAGGACAAACAGAGACCCGATTAGATCATTTCATATTATGGTTAATTTAAGAATTCAGCGAAATTCTATCACATTTGTTCAATTTACGTCGCTCCTATTTCAGATAGCGTATTGGGATAAGCGGCATCTCAAAGCGCATGAAATGGCGAGTAAAATGCACCATTAAACTTCTAGGATAAGCCAAACAGAGACCCGATTAGATCATTTTATATTACGGTTAATATAAGAATACAGCGTAATTCTATCACATTTGTTCAATTTACGTCGCTCGTATTTCAAATAGCGTATTGGGCTAAGCGGCATCTCAAAGCGCATGAAATGGCGAGTGAAATGCACTATTAGAATTCTATGGTAGGGCGAACAGAGACCCGATTACATCATTTTACATTAAGGTTAATATAAGAATTCACGGAAATTCTATCACATTTGTTCAATTTACGTCGCTCCTATTTCAGATAGCGTATTGGGCTAAGCGGCATCTCAAAGCGCATGAAATGGCGAGTAAAATGCAATACTAAACTTCTAGGATAAGGCAAACAGAGACCCGATTAGATCATTTTATATTACGGTTAATATAAGAATGCAGCGTAATTCTATCACATTTGTTCCACTTACGTCGCTCCTATTTTAGATAGCGTATTGGGCTAAGCGGCATCTCAAAGCGCATGAAATGGCTCGTACAATGCACTATTCAACTTCTAGGGTAGGGCAAACAGAGACCGGATTAGATCATTTTATATTTTGGTTAATATAAGAATTCAGCGAAATTCTATCACATTTGTTCAATTTACGTCGCTCCTATTTCAGATAGCGTATTGGGCTAAGAGGCATCTCAAAGCGCATGAAATGGCGAGTAAAATGCACTATTCAACTTCTAGGGTAGGGCAAACAGAGACCGGATTAGATCATTTTATATTTTGGTTAATATAAGAATTGAGCGAAATTCTATCACATTTGTTCAATTTGCGTCGCTCCTATTTCAGATAGCGTATTGGGCTAAGAGGCATCTCAAAGCGCATGAAATGGTGAGTAAAATGCACTATTAAACTACTAGGATAAGGCAAACAGAGACCCGATTAGATCATTTTATATTACTGTTAATATAAGAAATCAGCGTAATTCTGTCACATTCGTTCAACTTACGTAGCTCCTATATCAGATAGCGTACTGGGCTAGGCGGCATCTTAAAGCGCGTGGAATGGCGAGTAAAATTCACTATTAAACTTCTATGATAGGGCAATCAGAGACCCGATTAGATCATTTTATATTTTGGTTAATATAAGAATTCAGCGAAATTCTATCACATTTGTTCAATTTACGTCGCTCCTATTTCAGATAGCTTATTGGGCTAAGAGGCATCGCAAAGCGCATGAATTGAAGAGCAAAATGCACTATTAAACTTCTAGGATAAGGCAAACAGAGACCCGATTAGATCATTTTATATTTTGGTTAATATAAGAATTCAGCGAAATTCTATCACATTTGTTCAATTTACGTCGCTCCTATTTCAGATAGCGTATTGGGCTATGCGGCATCTCAAAGCGCATGAAATGGCGAGTAAAATGCACTATTAAACTTCTAGGGTAGGACAAACAGAGACCCGATTAGATCATTTCATATTATGGTTAATTTAAGCATTCAGCGAAATTCTATCACATTTGTTCAATTTACGTCGCTCCTATTTCAGATAGCGTATTGGGATAAGCGGCATCTCAAAGCGCATGAAATGACGAGTAAAATGCACCATTAAACTTCTAGGATAAGCCAAACAGAGACCCGATTAGATCATTTTATATTACGGTTAATATAAGAATTCAGCGTAATTCTATCACATTTGTTCAATTTACGTCGCTCGTATTTCAAATAGCGTATTGGGCTAAGCGGCATCTCAAAGCGCATGAAATGGCGAGCAAAATGCAATACTAAACTTCTAGGATAAGGCAAACAGAGACCCGATTAGATCATTTTATATTACGGTTAATATAAGAGTTCAGCGTAATTCTATCACATTTGTTCCACTTACGTCGCTCCTATTTTAGATAGCGTACTGGGCTAGGCGACAGCTTAAAGCGCGTGGAATGGCGAGTAAAATGCACTACTAAACTTCTATGATAGGGCAATCAGAGACCCGATTAGATCATTTTATTTTTGTATAATAAAAGATTTCAGGGAAATTCTATCACATTTGTTCAATTTACGTCGCTCCTATTTCAGATAGCGTATTGAGCTAAGCGGCATCTCAAAGCGCATGAAATGGCGAATAAAATGCGCTATTAAACTTCTAGGCTATGGCGAACAGAGACCCGATTAGATCATTTTACATTATGGTTCATAAAAGAATTCAGCGAAATTCTATCACATTTGTTCAATTTGCGTCGCTCCTATTTCAGATAGCGTATTGGGCTAAGAGGCATCTCAAAGCGCATGAAATGGCGAGTAAAATGCACTATTAAACTACTAGGATAAGGCAAACAGAGACCCGATTAGATCATTTTATATTACTGTTAATATAAGAAATCAGCGTAATTCTGTCACATTCGTTCAACTTACGTAGCTCCTATATCAGATAGCGTACTGGGCTAGGCGGCATCTTAAAGCGCGTGGAATGGCGAGTAAAATTCACTATTAGACTTCTATGATAGGGCAATCAGAGACCCGATTAGATCATTTTATATTTTATTTAATATAAGAATTCAGCGAAATTCTATCACATTTGTTCAATTTACGTCGCTCCTATTTCAGTTAGCGTATTCGGCTAAGCGGCATCTCAAAGCGCATGAAATGGCGAGCAAAATGCACTATTAAACTTCTAGGATAAGGCAAACAGAGACCCGATTAGATCATTTTATATTACGGTTAATATAAGAATTCAGCGTAATTCTGTGACATTTGTTCAACTTACGTAGCTCCTATTTCAGATAGCGTACTGGGCTAGGCGGCAACTTAAAGCGCGTGGAATGGTGAGTAAAATGCACTATTAAACTTCTAGGGTAGGGCATCAGAGACCCGATTAGATCATTTTATATTATGGTTAATATAAGAATTCAGCGAAGTTCTATCACATTTGTTCAATTTACGTCGCTCCTATTTCAGATAGCGTATTGGGCTAAGCGGCATCTCACAGCGCACGAAAGGGCGAGTAAAATGCACTATTAAACCTCTAGGGTAGGGCAATCAGAGACCCGATAAGATCATTTCATATTTTGGTTAATATAAGAATTCAGCGAAATTCTATCACATTTGTTCAATTTACGTCGCTCCTATTTCAGATAGCGTATTGGCCTAAGCTGCATCTCAAAGCGCAAGAAATGGCTCGTACAATGCACTATTCAACTTCTAGGGTAGGGCAAACAGAGACCGGATCAGATCATTTTATATTTTGGTTAATATAAGAATTCAGCGAAATTCTATCACATTTGTTCAATTTACGTCGCTCCTATTTCAGATAGCGTATTGGGCTAAGAGGCATCTCAAAGCGCATGAAATGGCGAGTAAAATGCACTATTAAACTTCTATGATAGGGCAATCAGAGACCCGATTAGATCATTTTATATTTTGGTTAATATAAGAATTCAGCGAAATTCTATCACATTTGTTCAATATACGTCGCTCCAATTTCAGATAGCTTATTGGGCTAAGCGGCATCGCAAAGCGCATGAAATGACGAGTGAAATGCACTATTAAACTTCTTGGGTAGGGCGAACAAAGAGCTGAGAGATTAGATCATTTTACATTAAGGTTAATATAAGAATTCAGCGAAATTCTATCACATTTGTTCAATTTACATCGCTCCTATTTCAGATAGCGACTTGTACTAAGTGGCATCTCAAAGCGCAAGAAATGGCGAGTAAAATGCACCATTAAACTTCTAGGGTAGGGCAAACAGAGACCCCATTAGATCATTTTATATTATGGTTAATTTAAGAATTCAGCGAAATTCTATCACATTTGTTCAATTTACGTCGCTCCTATTTCAGATAGCGTATTGGGCTAAGCGGCATCTCAAAGCGCATGAAATGGCGAGTAAAATGCACTATTAAACTTCTAGGATAAGGCAAACAGAGACCCGATTAGATCATTTTATATTACGGTTAATATAAGAATTCAGCGTAATTCTGTGACATTTGTTCAACTTACGTAGCTCCTATTTCAGATAGCGTGCTGGGCTAGGCGGCAACTTAAAGCGCGTGGAATGGCGAGGAAAATGCACTGTTAAACTTCTATGATAGGGCAATCAGAGACCCGATTAGATCATTTTATATTTTGGTTAATATAAGAATCCAGCGAAATTCTATCACATTTGTGCAATTTACGTCGCTCCTATTTCAGATAGCGTATTGGGCTAAGCGGCATCTCAAAGCGCACGAAAGGGCGAGTAAAATGCACTATTAAACTTCTAGGGTGGGGCAATCAGAGACCCGATAAGATCATTTTATATTACGGTTAATACAAGAATTCAGCGAAGTTCTATCACATTTGTTCAATTTACGTCGCTCCTATTTCAGATAGCTTATTGGGCTAAGCGGCAACTCAAAGCGCATGAAATGACGAGTGAAATGCACTATTAAACTTCTAGGGTAGGGCGAACAAAGACCCGATTAGATCATTTTACATTAAGGTTAAAATAAGAATTCAGCGAAATTCTATCACATTTGTTCAATTTACGTCGCTCCTATTTCAGATAGCGTATTGGGCTAAGCGGCATCTCAAAGCGCATGAAATGGCGAGTAAAATGCACTATTAAACTTCTAGGGTAGGGCAATCAGAGACCCGATTAGATCATTTTATATTTTGGTTAATAAATGAATTCATCGAAATTCTATCACATTTGTTCAATTTACATCGCTCCTATTTCAGATAGCGCACTGGGCTAAGCGGCATCTCAAAGCACATGAAATGGCGAGTAAAATGCACTATTAAACTTCTAGGATAAGGCAAACAGAGACCCGATTAGATCATTTTATATTACGGTTAATATAAGAATTCAGCGTAATTCTGTGACATTTGTTCAACTTACGTAGCTCCTATTTCAGATAGCGTGCTGGGCTAGGCGGCAACTTAAAGCGCGTGGAATGGCGAGGAAAATGCACTGTTAAACTTCTATGATAGGGCAATCAGAGACCCGATTAGATCATTTTATATTTTGGTTAATATAAGAATCCAGCGAAATTCTATCACATTTGTTCAATTTACGTCGCTCCTATTTCAGATAGCGTATTGGGCTAAGCGGCATCTCAAAGCGCACGAAAGGGCGAGTAAAATGCACTATTAAACTTCTAGGGTGGGGCAATCAGAGACCCGATAAGATCATTTTATATTACGGTTAATATAAGAATTCAGCGAAGTTCTATCACATTTGTTCAATTTACGTCGCTCCTATTTCAGATAGCTTATTGGGCTAAGCGGCAACTCAAAGCGCATGAAATGACGAGTGAAATGCACTATTAAACTTCTAGGGTAGGGCGAACAAAGACCCGATTAGATCATTTTACATTAAGGTTAAAATAAGAATTCAGCGAAATTCTATCACATTTGTTCAATTTACGTCGCTCCTATTTCAGATAGCGTATTGGGCTAAGCGGCATGTCAAAGCGCATGAAATGGCGAGTAAAATGCAATATTAAACTTCTAGGGTAGGGCAATCAGAGACCCGATTAGATCATTTTATATTTTGGTTAATAAATGAATTCATCGAAATTCTATCACATTTGTTCAATTTACATCGCTCCTATTTCATATAGCGTACTGGGCTAAGCGGCATCTCAAAGCGCATGAAATGGCGAGTAAAATGCACTATTAAACTTCTAGGATAAGGCAAACAGAGACCCGATTAGATCATTTTATATTACGGTTAATATAAGAATTCAGCGTAATTCTGTGACATTTGTTCAACTTACGTAGCTCCTATTTCAGATAGCGTGCTGGGCTAGGCGGCAACTTAAAGCGCGTGGAATGGCGAGGAAAATGCACTGTTAAACTTCTATGATAGGGCAATCAGAGACCCGATTAGATCATTTTATATTTTGGTTAATATAAGAATCCAGCGAAATTCTATCACATATGTTCAATTTACGTCGCTCCTATTTCAGATAGCGTATTGTGCTAAGCGGCATTTCAAAGCGCACGAAAGGGCGAGTAAAATGCACTATTAAACTTCTAGGCTAGGGCGAACAGAGACCTGATTAGATCATTTTATATTATGGTTAATTCAAGAATTCTTCGAAAATCTATCACATTTGTTCTATTTACATCGCTCCTATTTCAGATAGCGTACTGGGCTAAGCGGCATCTCAAAGCGCATGAACTGACGAGTGAAATGCACTATTAATCTTCTTGGGTAGGGCGAACAGAGACCCGATTAGAACATTTTACATTAAGGTTAATATAAGAATTCAGCGTAATTCTATCACATTTGTTCAACTTACGTCGCTCCTATTTCAGATAGCGTACCGGGCAAGGCGGCATCTCAAAGCGCATGAAATGGCGAGTAAAATGCACTATTAAACTTCTAGGGTAGGGCAAACAGAGACCCGATTAGATCAATTTATATTAAGGTTAATATAAGTATTCAGGGAAATTCTATCACATTTGTTCAATTTACGTCGTTCCTATTTCAGCTAGCGTACTGGGCTAGGCGGCATCTTAAAACGCGATGAATGGCGAGTAAAATGCACTACTAAACTTCTATGATACGGCAATCAGAGAGCCGATTAGATCATTTTATATTTTGGTTCATATAAGAATTCAGCGAAATTCTATCACAATTGTTCTATTTACGTCGCTCCTATTGCAGATAGCGTATTGGGCTAAGCGGCATCTCAAAGCGCATGAAATGGAGAGTGAAATGCACTATTAAACTTCTAGGGTAGGGCGAACAGAGACCCGATTAGATCATTTTACATTAAGGTTAATATAAGTATTCAGGGAAATTCTATCACGTTTGTTCAATTTACGTCGCTCCTATTTCAGATAGCGTATTGGGCTAAGCGGCATCTCAAAGCGCATGAAATGACGAATAAAATGCACTATTAAGCTTCTACGCTAGGGCGAACAGAGACCCGATTAGATCATTTAACATTATGGTAAATAAAAGAATTCAGCGAAATTCTATCACATTTGTTCAATTTACGTCGCTCCTATTTCAGATAGCGTACTGGGCAAGGCGGCATCTCAAAGCGCATGAAATGACGAGTAAAATGCTCTATTAAACTTCTAGGGTAGGGCAAACATAGACCCGATTAGGTCATTTCATATTATGGTTAATTTAAGAATTCAGCGAAATTCTATCAGATTTGTTCAAGTTACATCGCTCCTATTTCAGATAGCTTATTGGGCTAAGCGGCATCTCAAAGCGCATGAAATGGCGAGTAAAATGCACTATTAAACTTCTAGGATAAGGCAAACAGAGACCCGATTAGATCATTTTATATTACGGTTAATATAAGAATTCAGCGTAATTCTGTCACATTTGTACAAGTTACGTAGCTCCTATTTCAGATAGCGTACTGGGCTAGGCGGCAACTTAAACCGCGTGGAATGGCGAGTAAAATGCACTATTAAACTTCTATGATAGGGCAATCAGAGACCCGATTAGTTCATTTTATATTTTGGTTAATATAAGAATCCAGCGAAATTCTATCACATTTGTTCAATTTACGTCGCTCCTATTTCAGATAGCGTATTGGGCTAAGCGGTATCTCAAAGCGCACGAAAGGGCGAGTAAAATGCACTATTAAACTTCTAGGGTGGGGCAATCAGAGACCCGATAAGATCATTTTATATTACGGTTAATATAAGAATTCAGCGAAGTTCTATCACATTTGTTCAATTTACGTCGCTCCTATTTCAGATAGCTTATTGGGCTAAGCGGCAACTCAAAGCGCATGAAATGACGAGTGAAATGCACTATTAAACTTCTAGGGTAGGGCGAACAAAGACCCGATTAGATCATTTTACATTAAGGTTATAATAAGAATTCAGCGAAATTCTATCACATTTGTTCGATTTACGTCGCTCCTATTTCAGATAGCTTATTGGGCTAAGCTGCATCTCAAAGCGCAAGAAATGGCTCGTACAATGCACTATTCAACTCCTAGGGTAGGGCAAACAGAGACCGGATTAGATCATTTTATATTTTGGTTAATATAAGAATTCAGCGAAATTCTATCACATTTGTTCAATTTACGTCGCTCCTATTTCAGATAGCGTATTGGGCTAAGAGGCATCTCAAAGCGCATGAAATGGCGAGTAAAATGCACTATTAAACTTCTAGGATAAGGCAAAGAGAGACCCGGTTAGATCATTTTATATTACGGTTAATATAAGAAATCAGCGTAATTCTGTCACATTCGTTCAACTTACGTAGCTCCTATTTCAGATAGCGTACTGGGCTAGGCGGCATCTTAAAGCGTGTGTAATGGCGAGTAAAATGCACTATTAAACTTCTATGATAGGGCAATCAGAGACCCGATTAGATCATTTTATGTTTTGGTTAATATAAGAATTTAGCGAAATTCTATCACATTTGTTCAATTTACGTCGCTCCAATTTCAGATAGCTTATTGGGCTAAGCGGCATCGCAAAGCGCATGAATTGACGAGTGAAATGCACTATTAAACTTCTTGGGTAGGGCGAACAATGACCCGATTAGATCATTTTACATTAAGGTTAATATAAGAATTCAGCGAAATTCTATCACATTTGTTCAATTTACGTCGCTCCTATTTCAGATAGCGTACTGGGCTAGGCGGCAACTTAAAGCGCGTGGAATGGCGAGTAAAATGTGCTATTAAACTTCTATGATAGGGCAATCAGAGACCCGATTAGATCATTTTATATTTTGGTTAATATAAGAATTCAGCGAAATTCTATCACATTTGTTCAATTTACGTCGCTCCTATTTCAGATAGCATATCGGGCTAAGCGGCATCGCAAAGCGCATGAAATGACGAGTGAAATGCACTATTAAACTTCTTGGGTAGGGCGAACAGAGAGCCGATTACATCATTTTATATTATGGTTAATTTAAGAATTCGGCAAAATTCTATCACATTTGTTCAATTTACGTCGCTCCTATTTCAGATAGCATATTGGGCTAAGCGGCATCTCAAAGCGCATGAAATGACGAGTGAAATGCACTATTAATCTTCTAGGGTAGGGCGAACAGAGACCCGATTAGATCATTTTACATTAAGGTTAATATAAGAATTCAGCGAGATTCTCTCACATTTGTTCAATTTACGTCGCTGATATTTCAGATAGCGTATTGGGCTAAGCGGCATCTCAAAGCGCAAGAAATGGCGAGTAAAATGTACTCTTAAACTTCTATGATAGCTCAATCAGAGACCCGATTAGATCATTTTATATTTTGGTTAATATAAGAATTCAGCGAAATTCTATCACATTTGTTCAATTTACATCGCTCCTATTTCAGATAGCGTACTGGGCTAAGCGGCATCTCAAAGCGCATGAAATGACGAGTGAAATGCACTATTAATCTTCTTGGGTAGGGCGAACAGAGACCCGATTAGAACATTTTACATTAAGGTTAATATAAGAATTCAGGGTAATTCTATCAAATTTGTTCAACTTACGTCGCTCCTATTTCAGATAGCGTACCGGGCTAGGCGCATCTCAAAGCGCATGAAATGGCGAGTAAAATGCACTACTAAACTTCTATGATAGGGCAATCAGAGTCCCGTTTAGATCATTTTATATTATGGTTAATTTAAGAATTCAGCGAAATTCTATCACATTTGTTCAATTTACATCGCTCCTATTTCAGATAGCGTATTGGGCTAAGCGGCATCTCAATGCGCATGAAATGGCCAGTAAAATGCACTATTAAACTTCTAGGATAAGGCAAACGGAGACCCGATTAGATCATTTTACATTAAGGTTAATATAAGTATTCAGGGAAATTCTATCACGTTTGTTTAATTTACGTCGCTCCTATTTCAGATAGCGTATTGGGCTAAGCGGCATCTCAAAGCGCATGACATGGCGAGTAAAATGCACTGTTAAACTTCTAGGGTAGGGCAAACACAGACCCGATTAGATCATTTCATATTATGGTTTATTTAAGAATTCAGAAAAATTCTATCACATTTGTCCAATTTACGTCGCTCCTATTTCAGATAGCTTATTGAGCTAAGCGGCATCTCAAAGCGCATGAAATGACGTGTGAAATGCACTAGTAATCTTCTAGGGTAGGGCGAACAGAGACCCGATTAGATCATTTTACATTAAGGTTAATATAAGAATTCAGCGAGATTCTCTCACATTTGTTCAATTTACGTCGCTGATATTTCAGATAGCGTATTGGGCTAAGCGGCATCTCAAAGCGCAAGAAATGGCGAGTAAAATGTACTATTAAACTTCTAGGGTAGGGCAAACAGAGACCCGGTTAGATCATTTTATATTATGGTTAATTTAAGAATTCAGCAAAATTCTATCACATTTGTTCAATTTACGTCGCTCCTATTTCAGATAGCGTATTGGGCTAAGCGGCATCTCAAAGCGCATGAAATGACGAGAGAAATGCACAATTAAAGTTCTTGGGTAGGGCAAACAGAGACCCGATTAGATCATTTTATATTATGGTTAATTTAAGAATTCAGCAAAATTCTATCACATTTGTTCAATTTACGTCGCTCCTATTTCAGATAGCGTACTGGGCTAGGCGGCATCTTAAAGCGCGTGGAGTGGCGAGTAAACTGCACTATAAAACTTCTATGATTGGGCAATCAGAGACCCGATTAGATCATTTTATATTTTGGTGAATATAAGAATTCAGCGAAATTCTATCACATTTGTTCAATTTACGTCGCTCCTATTTCAGATAGCGTATTGGGCTAAGCGGCATCTCAAAGCGCATGAAATGGCGAGTAAAATGCAGTATTAAACTTCTAGGGTAGGGCAAACAGAGACCCGATTAGATCAATTTATATTAAGGTTAATATATGTATTCAGGGAAATTCTATCACATTTGTTCAATTTACGTCGTTCCTATTTCAGCTAGCGTACTGGGCTAGGCGGCATCTTAAAACGCGAAGAATGGCGAGTAAAATGCACTACTAAACTTCTATGATACGGCAATCAGAGAGCCGATTAGATCATTTTATATTTTGGTTAATATAAGAATTCAGCGAAATTCTATCACAATTGTTCTATTTACGTCGCTCCTATTGCAGATAGCGTATTGGGCTAAGCGGCATCTCAAAGCGCATGAAATGGAGAGTGAAATGCACTATTAAACTTCTAGGGTAGGGCGAACAGAGACCCGATTAGATCATTTTACATTAAGGTTAATATAAGTATTCAGGGAAATTCTATCACGTTTGTTCAATTTACGTCGCTCCTATTTCAGATAGCGTATTGGGCTAAGCGGCATCTCAAAGCGCATGAAATGGCGAGTAAAATTCACTGTTAAACTTCTAGGGTAGGGCAAACAGAGACCCGATTAGATCATTTCATATTATGGTTTATTTAAGAATTCAGAAAAATTCTATCACATTTGTCCAATTTACGTCGCTCCTATTTCAGATAGCTTATTGAGCTAAGCGGCATCTCAAAGCGCATGAAATGACGTGTGAAATGCACTAGTAATCTTCTAGGGTAGGGCGAACAGAGACCCGATTAGATCATTTTACATTAAGGTTAATACAAGAATTCAGCGAGATTCTCTCACATTTGTTCAATTTACGTCGCTCCTATTTCAGATAGCGTATTGGGCTAGGCGGCATCTTAAAGCGCGTGGAAGGGCGAGTAAAATGCACTTTTAAACTTCTATGATAGGGCAATCAGAGACCCGACTAGATCATTTTATATTTTGGTTAATATAAGAATTCAGCGAAATTCTATCACATTTGTTCAATTTACGTCGCTCCTATTTCAGATAGCTTATTGGGCTAAGCGGCATCGCAAAGCGCATGAAATGACGAGTGAAATGCACTATTAAACTTCTAGGGTAGGGCAAACAGAGACCCGATTAGATCATTTTACATTAAGGTTAATATAAGAATTCAGGGAAATTCTATCACATTTGTTCAACATACGTCGCTCCTATTTCAGATAGCGTACTGGGCTAGGCGGCATCTTAAAGCGCGTGGAATGGCGAGTAAAATGCACTTTTAAACTTCTATGATAGGGCAATCATAGACCCGATTAGATCATTTTATATTTTGGTTAATATAAGAATTCAGCGAAATTCTATCACATTTGTTCAATTTACATCGCTCCTATTTCAGATAGCGTACTGGGCTAAGCGGCATCTCAAAGCGCATGAAATGACGAGTGAAATGCACTATTAATCTTCTTGGGTAGGGCGAACAGAGACCCGATTAGAACATTTTACATTAAGGTTAATATAAGAATTCAGCGTAATTCTATCAAATTTGTTCAACTTACGTCGCTCCTATTTCAGATAGCGTACCGGGCTAGGCGCATCTCAAAGCGCATGAAATGGCGAGTAAAATGCACTACTAAACTTCTATGATAGGGCAATCAGAGTCCCGTTTAGATCATTTTATATTATGGTTAATTTAAGGATTCAGCGATATTCTATCACATTGGTTCAATTTACATCGCTCCTATTTCAGATAGCGTATTGGGCTAAGCGGCATCTCAATGCGCATGAAATGGCCAGTAAAATGCACTATTAAACTTCTAGGATAAGGCAAACGGAGACCCGATTAGATCATTTTACGTTAAGGTTAATATAAGTATTCAGGGAAATTCTATCACATTTGTTCAATTTACGTCGCTCCAATTTCAGATAGCTTATTGGGCTAAGCGGCATCGCAAAGCGCATGAATTGACGAGTGAAATGCACTATTAAACTTCTTGGGTAGGGCGAACAATGACCCGATTAGATCATTTTACATTAAGGTTAATATAAGAATTCAGCGAAATTCTATCACATTTGTTCAATTTACGTCGCTCCTATTTCAGATAGCGTACTGGGCTAGGCGGCAACTTAAAGCGCGTGGAATGGCGAGTAAAATGTGCTATTAAACTTCTATGATAGGGCAATCAGAGACCCGATTAGATGATTTTATATTTTGGTTAATATAAGAATTCAGCGAAATTCTATCACATTTGTTCAATTTACGTCGCTCCTATTTCAGATAGCATATCGGGCTAAGCGGCATCGCAAAGCGCATGAAATGACGAGTGAAATGCACTATTAAACTTCTTGGGTAGGGCGAACAGAGAGCCGATTACATCATTTTATATTATGGTTAATTTAAGAATTCGGCAAAATTCTATCACATTTGTTCAATTTACGTCGCTCCTATTTCAGATAGCATATTGGGCTAAGCGGCATCTCAAAGCGCATGAAATGACGAGTGAAATGCACTATTAATCTTCTAGGGTAGGGCGAACAGAGACCCGATTAGATCATTTTACATTAAGGTTAATATAAGAATTCAGCGAGATTCTCTCACATTTGTTCAATTTACGTCGCTGATATTTCAGATAGCGTATTGGGCTAAGCGGCATCTCAAAGCGCAAGAAATGGCGAGTAAAATGTACTCTTAAACTTCTATGATAGCTCAATCAGAGACCCGATTAGATCATTTTATATTTTGGTTAATATAAGAATTCAGCGAAATTCTATCACATTTGTTCAATTTACATCGCTCCTATTTCAGATAGCGTACTGGGCTAAGCGGCATCTCAAAGCGCATGAAATGACGAGTGAAATGCACTATTAATCTTCTTGGGTAGGGCGAACAGAGACCCGATTAGAACATTTTACATTAAGGTTAATATAAGAATTCAGGGTAATTCTATCAAATTTGTTCAACTTACGTCGCTCCTATTTCAGATAGCGTACCGGGCTAGGCGCATCTCAAAGCGCATGAAATGGCGAGTAAAATGCACTACTAAACTTCTATGATAGGGCAATCAGAGTCCCGTTTAGATCATTTTATATTATGGTTAATTTAAGAATTCAGCGAAATTCTATCACATTTGTTCAATTTACATCGCTCCTATTTCAGATAGCGTATTGGGCTAAGCGGCATCTCAATGCGCATGAAATGGCCAGTAAAATGCACTATTAAACTTCTAGGATAAGGCAAACGGAGACCCGATTAGATCATTTTACATTAAGGTTAATATAAGTATTCAGGGAAATTCTATCACGTTTGTTTAATTTACGTCGCTCCTATTTCAGATAGCGTATTGGGCTAAGCGGCATCTCAAAGCGCATGACATGGCGAGTAAAATGCACTGTTAAACTTCTAGGGTAGGGCAAACACAGACCCGATTAGATCATTTCATATTATGGTTTATTTAAGAATTCAGAAAAATTCTATCACATTTGTCCAATTTACGTCGCTCCTATTTCAGATAGCTTATTGAGCTAAGCGGCATCTCAAAGCGCATGAAATGACGTGTGAAATGCACTAGTAATCTTCTAGGGTAGGGCGAACAGAGACCCGATTAGATCATTTTACATTAAGGTTAATATAAGAATTCAGCGAGATTCTCTCACATTTGTTCAATTTACGTCGCTGATATTTCAGATAGCGTATTGGGCTAAGCGGCATCTCAAAGCGCAAGAAATGGCGAGTAAAATGTACTATTAAACTTCTAGGGTAGGGCAAACAGAGACCCGGTTAGATCATTTTATATTATGGTTAATTTAAGAATTCAGCAAAATTCTATCACATTTGTTCAATTTACGTCGCTCCTATTTCAGATAGCGTATTGGGCTAAGCGGCATCTCAAAGCGCATGAAATGACGAGAGAAATGCACAATTAAAGTTCTTGGGTAGGGCAAACAGAGACCCGATTAGATCATTTTATATTATGGTTAATTTAAGAATTCAGCGAAATTCTATCACATTTGTTCAATTTACGTCGCTCCTATTTCAGATAGCGTACTGGGCTAGGCGGCATCTTAAAGCGCGTGGAGTGGCGAGTAAACTGCACTATAAAACTTCTATGATTGGGCAATCAGAGACCCGATTAGATCATTTTATATTTTGGTGAATATAAGAATTCAGCGAAATTCTATCACATTTGTTCAATTTACGTCGCTCCTATTTCAGATAGCGTATTGGGCTAAGCGGCATCTCAAAGCGCATGAAATGGCGAGTAAAATGCACTATTAAACTTCTAGGGTAGGGCAAACAGAGACCCGATTAGATCAATTTATATTAAGGTTAATATATGTATTCAGGGAAATTCTATCACATTTGTTCAATTTACGTCGTTCCTATTTCAGCTAGCGTACTGGGCTAGGCGGCATCTTAAAACGCGAAGAATGGCGAGTAAAATGCACTACTAAACTTCTATGATACGGCAATCAGAGAGCCGATTAGATCATTTTATATTTTGGTTAATATAAGAATTCAGCGAAATTCTATCACAATTGTTCTATTTACGTCGCTCCTATTGCAGATAGCGTATTGGGCTAAGCGGCATCTCAAAGCGCATGAAATGGAGAGTGAAATGCACTATTAAACTTCTAGGGTAGGGCGAACAGAGACACGATTAGATCATTTTACATTAAGGTTAATATAAGTATTCAGGGAAATTCTATCACGTTTGTTCAATTTACGTCGCTCCTATTTCAGATAGCGTATTGGGCTAAGCGGCATCTCAAAGCGCATGAAATGGCGAGTAAAATTCACTGTTAAACTTCTAGGGTAGGGCAAACAGAGACCCGATTAGATCATTTCATATTATGGTTTATTTAAGAATTCAGAAAAATTCTATCACATTTGTCCAATTTACGTCGCTCCTATTTCAGATAGCTTATTGAGCTAAGCGGCATCTCAAAGCGCATGAAATGACGTGTGAAATGCACTAGTAATCTTCTAGGGTAGGGCGAACAGAGACCCGATTAGATCATTTTACATTAAGGTTAATACAAGAATTCAGCGAGATTCTCTCACATTTGTTCAATTTACGTCGCTCCTATTTCAGATAGCGTATTGGGCTAGGCGGCATCTTAAAGCGCGTGGAAGGGCGAGTAAAATGCACTTTTAAACTTCTATGATAGGGCAATCAGAGACCCGACTAGATCATTTTATATTTTGGTTAATATAAGAATTCAGCGAAATTCTATCACATTTGTTCAATTTACGTCGCTCCTATTTCAGATAGCTTATTGGGCTAAGCGGCATCGCAAAGCGCATGAAATGACGAGTGAAATGCACTATTAAACTTCTAGGGTAGGGCAAACAGAGACCCGATTAGATCATTTTACATTAAGGTTAATATAAGAATTCAGGGAAATTCTATCACATTTGTTCAACATACGTCGCTCCTATTTCAGATAGCGTACTGGGCTAGGCGGCATCTTAAAGCGCGTGGAATGGCGAGTAAAATGCACTTTTAAACTTCTATGATAGGGCAATCATAGACCCGATTAGATCATTTTATATTTTGGTTAATATAAGAATTCAGCGAAATTCTATCACATTTGTTCAATTTACATCGCTCCTATTTCAGATAGCGTACTGGGCTAAGCGGCATCTCAAAGCGCATGAAATGACGAGTAAAATGCACTATTAATCTTCTTGGGTAGGGCGAACAGAGACCCGATTAGAACATTTTACATTAAGGTTAATATAAGAATTCAGCGTAATTCTATCAAATTTGTTCAACTTACGTCGCTCCTATTTCAGATAGCGTACCGGGCTAGGCGCATCTCAAAGCGCATGAAATGGCGAGTAAAATGCACTACTAAACTTCTATGATAGGGCAATCAGAGTCCCGTTTAGATCATTTTATATTATGGTTAATTTAAGGATTCAGCGATATTCTATCACATTGGTTCAATTTACATCGCTCCTATTTCAGATAGCGTATTGGGCTAAGCGGCATCTCAATGCGCATGAAATGGCCAGTAAAATGCACTATTAAACTTCTAGGATAAGGCAAACGGAGACCCGATTAGATCATTTTACATTAAGGTTAATATAAGTATTCAGGGAAATTCTATCACGTTTGTTTAATTTACGTCGCTCCTATTTCAGATAGCGTATTGGGCTAAGCGGCATCTCAAAGCGCATGACATGGCGAGTAAAATGCACTGTTAAACTTCTAGGGTAGGGCAAACACAGACCCGATTAGATCATTTCATATTATGGTTTATTTAAGAATTCAGAAAAATTCTATCACATTTGTCCAATTTACGTCGCTCCTATTTCAGATAGCTTATTGAGCTAAGCGGCATCTCAAAGCGCATGAAATGACGTGTGAAATGCACTAGTAATCTTCTAGGGTAGGGCGAACAGAGACCCGATTAGATCATTTTACATTACGGTTAATATAAGAATTCAGCGAGATTCTCTCACATTTGTTCAATTTACGTCGCTGATATTTCAGATAGCGTATTGGGCTAAGCGGCATCTCAAAGCGCAAGAAATGGCGAGTAAAATGTACTATTAAACTTCTAGGGTAGGGCAAACAGAGACCCGGTTAGATCATTTTATATTATGGTTAATTTAAGAATTCAGCAAAATTCTATCACATTTGTTCAATTTACGTCGCTCCTATTTCAGATAGCGTATTGGGCTAAGCGGCATCTCAAAGCGCATGAAATGACGAGAGAAATGCACAATTAAAGTTCTTGGGTAGGGCAAACAGAGACCCGATTAGATCATTTTATATTATGGTTAATTTAAGAATTCTGCAAAATTCTATCACATTTGTTCAATTTACGTCGCTCCTATTTCAGATAGCGTACTGGGCTAGGCGGCATCTTAAAGCGCGTGGAGTGGCGAGTAAACTGCACTATTAAACTTCTATGATTGGGCAATCAGAGACCCGATTAGATCATTTTATATTTTGGTGAATATAAGAATTCAGCGAAATTCTATCACATTTGTTCAATTTACGTCGCTCCTATTTCAGATAGCGTATTGGGCTAAGCGGCATCTCAAAGCGCATGAAATGGCGAGTAAAATGCAGTATTAAACTTCTAGGGTAGGGCAAACAGAGACCCGATTAGATCAATTTATATTAAGGTTAATATATGTATTCAGGGAAATTCTATCACATTTGTTCAATTTACGTCGTTCCTATTTCAGCTAGCGTACTGGGCTAGGCGGCATCTTAAAACGCGAAAAATGGCGAGTAAAATGCACTACTAAACTTCTATGATACGGCAATCAGAGAGCCGATTAGATCATTTTATATTTTGGTTAATATAAGAATTCAGCGAAATTCTATCACAGTTGTTCTATTTACGTCGCTCCTATTGCAGATAGCGTATTGGGCTAAGCGGCATCTCAAAGCGCATGAAATGGAGAGTGAAATGCACTATTAAACTTCTAGGGTAGGGCGAACAGAGACACGATTAGATCATTTTACATTAAGGTTAATATAAGTATTCAGGGAAATTCTATCACGTTTGTTCAATTTACGTCGCTCCTATTTCAGATAGCGTATTGGGCTAAGCGGCATCTCAAAGCGCATGAAATGGCGAGTAAAATTCACTGTTAAACTTCTAGGGTAGGGCAAACAGAGACCCGATTAGATCATTTCATATTATGGTTTATTTAAGAATTCAGAAAAATTCTATCACATTTGTCCAATTTACGTCGCTCCTATTTCAGATAGCTTATTGAGCTAAGCGGCATCTCAAAGCGCATGAAATGACGTGTGAAATGCACTAGTAATCTTCTAGGGTAGGGCGAACAGAGACCCGATTAGATCATTTTACATTAAGGTTAATATAAGAATTCAGCGAGATTCTCTCACATTTGTTCAATTTACGTCGCTCCTATTTCAGATAGCGTACTGGGCTGGGCGGCATCTTAAAGCGCGTGGAAGGGCGAGTAAAATGCACTTTTAAACATCTATGATAGGGCAATCAGAGACCCGACTAGATCATTTTATATTTTGGTTAATATAAGAATTCAGCGAAATTCTATCACATTTGTTCAATTTACGTCGCTCCTATTTCAGATAGCTTATTGGGCTAAGCGGCATCGCAAAGCGCATGAAATGACGAGTGAAATGCACTATTAAACTTCTAGGGTAGGGCAAACAGAGACCCGATTAGATCATTTTACATTAAGGTTAATATAAGAATTCAGGGAAATTCTATCACATTTGTTCAACATACGTCGCTCCTATTTCAGATAGCGTACTGGGCTAGGCGGCATCTTAAAGCGCGTGGAATGGCGAGTAAAATGCACTTTTAAACTTCTATGATAGGGCAATCATAGACCCGATTAGATCATTTTATATTTTGGTTAATAAATGAATTCATCGAAATTCTATCACATTTGTTCAATTTACATCGCTCCTACTTCAGATAGCGTACTGGGCTAAGCGGCATCTCAAAGCGCATGAAATGGCGAGTAAAATGCACTATTAAACTTCTAGGATAAGGCAAACAGAGACCCGATTAGATCATTTTATATTACGGTTAATATAAGAATTCAGCGTAATTCTGTGACATTTGTTCAACTTACGTAGCTCCTATTTCAGATAGCGTGCTGGGCTAGGCGGCAACTTAAAGCGCGTGGAATGGCGAGGAAAATGCACTGTTAAACTTCTATGATAGGGCAATCAGAGACCCGATTAGATCATTTTATATTTTGGTTAATATAAGAATCCAGCGAAATTCTATCACATATGTTCAATTTACGTCGCTCCTATTTCAGATAGCGTATTGGGCTAAGCGGCATCTCAAAGCGCACGAAAGGGCGAGTAAAATGCACTATTAAACTTCTAGGCTAGGGCGAACAGAGACCTGATTAGATCATTTTATATTATGGTTAATTCAAGAATTCTTCGAAAATCTATCACATTTGTTCTATTTACATCGCTCCTATTTCAGATAGCGTACTGGGCTAAGCGGCATCTCAAAGCGCATGAACTGACGAGTGAAATGCACTATTAATCTTCTTGGGTAGGGCGAACAGAGACCCGATTAGAACATTTTACATTAAGGTTAATATAAGAATTCAGCGTAATTCTATCACATTTGTTCAACTTACGTCGCTCCTATTTCAGATAGCGTACCGGGCAAGGAGGCATCTCAAAGCGCATGAAATGGCGAGTAAAATGCACTATTAAACTTCTAGGGTAGGGCAAACAGAGACCCGATTAGATCAATTTATATTAAGGTTAATATAAGTATTCAGGGAAATTCTATCACATTTGTTCAATTTACGTCGTTCCTATTTCAGCTAGCGTACTGGGCTAGGCGGCATCTTAAAACGCGATGAATGGCGAGTAAAATGCACTACTAAACTTCTATGATACGGCAATCAGAGAGCCGGTTAGATCATTTTATATTTTGGTTCATATAAGAATTCAGCGAAATTCTATCACAATTGTTCTATTTACGTCGCTCCTATTGCAGATAGCGTATTGGGCTAAGCGGCATCTCAAAGCGCATGAAATGGAGAGTGAAATGCACTATTAAACTTCTAGGGTAGGGCGAACAGAGACCCGATTAGATCATTTTACATTAAGGTTAATATAAGTATTCAGGGAAATTCTATCACGTTTGTTCATTTTACGTCGCTCCTATTTCAGATAGCGTATTGGGCTAAGCGGCATCTCAAAGCGCATGAAATGACGAATAAAATGCACTATTAAGCTTCTACGCTAGGGCGAACAGAGACCCGATTAGATCATTTAACATTATGGTAAATAAAAGAATTCAGCGAAATTCTATCACATTCGTTCAATTTACGTCGCTCCTATTTCAGATAGCGTACTGGGCAAGGCGGCATCTCAAAGCGCATGAAATGACGAGTAAAATGCTCTATTAAACTTCTAGGGTAGGGCAAACATAGACCCGATTAGGTCATTTCATATTATGGTTAATTTAAGAATTCAGCGAAATTCTATCAGATTTGTTCAAGTTACATCGCTCCTATTTCAGATAGCTTATTGGGCTAAGCGGCATCTCAAAGCGCATGAAATGGCGGGTAAAATGCACTATTAAACTTCTAGGATAAGGCAAACAGAGACCCGATTAGATCATTTTATATTGCGGTTAATATAAGAATTCAGCGTAATTCTGTCACATTTGTACAAGTTACGTAGCTCCTATTTCAGATAGCGTACTGGGCTAGGCGGCAACTTAAACCGCGTGGAATGGCGAGTAAAATGCACTATTAAACTTCTATGATAGGGCAATCAGAGACCCGATTAGTTCATTTTATATTTTGGTTAATATAAGAATCCAGCGAAATTCTATCACATTTGTTCAATTTACGTCGCTCCTATTTCAGATAGCGTATTGGGCTAAGCGGTATCTCAAAGCGCACGAAAGGGCGAGTAAAATGCACTATTAAACTTCTAGGGTGGGGCAATCAGAGACCCGATAAGATCATTTTATATTACGGTTAATATAAGAATTCAGCGAAGTTCTATCACATTTGTTCAATTTACGTCGCTCCTATTTCAGATAGCTTATTGGGCTAAGCGGCAACTCAAAGCGCATGAAATGACGAGTGAAATGCACTATTAAACTTCTAGGGTAGGGCGAACAAAGACCCGATTAGATCATTTTACATTAAGGTTATAATAAGAATTCAGCGAAATTCTATCACATTTGTTCGATTTACGTCGCTCCTATTTCAGATAGCGTATTGGGCTAAGCTGCATCTCAAAGCGCAAGAAATGGCTCGTACAATGCACTATTCAACTCCTAGGGTAGGGCAAACAGAGACCGGATTAGATCATATTATATTTTGGTTAATATAAGAATTCAGCGAAATTCTATCACATTTGTTCAATTTACGTCGCTCCTATTTCAGATAGCGTATTGGGCTAAGAGGCATCTCAAAGCGCATGAAATGGCGAGTAAAATGCACTATTAAACTTCTAGGATAAGGCAAAGAGAGACCCGGTTAGATCATTTTATATTACGGTTAATATAAGAAATCAGCGTAATTCTGTCACATTCGTTCAACTTACGTAGCTCCTATTTCAGATAGCGTACTGGGCTAGGCGGCATCTTAAAGCGTGTGTAATGGCGAGTAAAATGCACTATTAAACTTCTATGATAGGGCAATCAGAGACCCGATTAGATCATTTTATGTTTTGGTTAATATAAGAATTTAGCGAAATTCTATCACATTTGTTCAATTTACGTCGCTCCAATTTCAGATAGCTTATTGGGCTAAGCGGCATCGCAAAGCGCATGAATTGACGAGTGAAATGCACTATTAAACTTCTTGGGTAGGGCGAACAATGACCCGATTAGATCATTTTACATTAAGGTTAATATAAGAATTCAGCGAAATTCTATCACATTTGTTCAATTTACGTCGCTCCTATTTCAGATAGCGTACTGGGCTAGGCGGCAACTTAAAGCGCGTGGAATGGCGAGTAAAATGTGCTATTAAACTTCTATGATAGGGCAATCAGAGACCCGATTAGATGATTTTATATTTTGGTTAATATAAGAATTCAGCGAAATTCTATCACATTTGTTCAATTTACGTCGCTCCTATTTCAGATAGCATATCGGGCTAAGCGGCATCGCAAAGCGCATGAAATGACGAGTGAAATGCACTATTAAACTTCTTGGGTAGGGCGAACAGAGAGCCGATTACATCATTTTATATTATGGTTAATTTAAGAATTCGGCAAAATTCTATCACATTTGTTCAATTTACGTCGCTCCTATTTCAGATAGCATATTGGGCTAAGCGGCATCTCAAAGCGCATGAAATGACGAGTGAAATGCACTATTAATCTTCTAGGGTAGGGCGAACAGAGACCCGATTAGATCATTTTACATTAAGGTTAATATAAGAATTCAGCGAGATTCTCTCACATTTGTTCAATTTACGTCGCTGATATTTCAGATAGCGTATTGGGCTAAGCGGCATCTCAAAGCGCAAGAAATGGCAAGTAAAATGAACTATTAAACTTCTAGGGTAGGGCAAACAGAGACCCGATTAGATCATTTTATATTATGGTTAATTTAAGAATTCAGCGAAATTCTATCACATTTGTTCAACTTACGTCGCTCCTATTTCAGATAGCGTACTGGGCTAGGCGGTATCTCAAAGCGCGTGGAAGGGCGAGTAAAATGCACTACTAAACTTCTATGATAAGGCAATCAGAGACCCGATTAGATCATTTTATATTTTGGTTAATATAAGAATTCAGCGAAATTCTCTCGCATTTGTTCAATTTACGTCGCTGATATTTCAGATAGCGTATTGGACTAAGCGGCATCTCAAAGCGCAAGCAATGTCGAGTAAAATGCACTATTAAACTTCTAGGGTAGTGCAAACAGAGACCCGATAAGATCATTTTATATTATGGTTAATTTAAGAATTCAGCGAAATTCTCTCAGATTTGTTCAATTTACGTCGCTGATATTTCAGATAGCGTATTGGGCTAAGCGGCATCTCAAAGCGCAAGAAATGGCAAGTAAAATGCACTACTAAACTTCTATGATAGGGCAATCAGAGTCCCGTTTAGATCATTTTATATTATGGTTAATTTAAGAATTCAGCGAAATTCTATCACATTTGTTCAATTTACATCGCTCCTATTTCAGATAGCGTATTGGGCTAAGCGGCATCTCAATGCGCATGAAATGGCCAGTAAAATGCACTATTAAACTTCTAGGATAAGGCAAACGGAGACCCGATTAGATCATTTTACGTTAAGGTTAATATAAGTATTCAGGGAAATTCTATCACGTTTGTTTAATTTACGTCGCTCCTATTTCAGATAGCGTATTGGGCTAAGCGGCATCTCAAAGCGCATGACATGGCGAGTAAAATGCACTGTTAAACTTCTAGGGTAGGGCAAACACAGACCCGATTAGATCATTTCATATTATGGTTTATTTAAGAATTCAGAAAAATTCTATCACATTTGTCCAATTTACGTCGCTCCTATTTCAGATAGCATATTGAGCTAAGCGGCATCTCAAAGCGCATGAAATGACGTGTGAAATGCACTAGTAATCTTCTAGGGTAGGGCGAACAGAGACCCGATTAGATCATTTTACATTAAGGTTAATATAAGAATTCAGCGAGATTCTCTCACATTTGTTCAATTTACGTCGCTGATATTTCAGATAGCGTATTGGGCTAAGCGGCATCTCAAAGCGCAAGAAATGGCGAGTAAAATGTACTATTAAACTTCTAGGGTAGGGCAAACAGAGACCCGGTTAGATCATTTTATATTATGGTTAATTTAAGAATTCAGCAAAATTCTATCACATTTGTTCAATTTACGTCGCTCCTATTTCAGATAGCGTATTGGGCTAAGCGGCATCTCAAAGCGCATGAAATGACGAGAGAAATGCACAATTAAAGTTCTTGGGTAGGGCAAACAGAGACCCGATTAGATCATTTTATATTATGGTTAATTTAAGAATTCAGCAAAATTCTATCACATTTGTTCAATTTACGTCGCTCCTATTTCAGATAGCGTACTGGGCTAGGCGGCATCTTAAAGCGCGTGGAGTGGCGAGTAAACTGCACTATTAAACTTCTATGATTGGGCAATCAGAGACCCGATTAGATCATTTTATATTTTGGTGAATATAAGAATTCAGCGAAATTCTATCACATTTGTTCAATTTACGTCGCTCCTATTTCAGATAGCGTATTGGGCTAAGCGGCATCTCAAAGCGCATGAAATGGCGAGTAAAATGCACTATTAAACTTCTAGGGTAGGGCAAACAGAGACCCGATTAGATCAATTTATATTAAGGTTAATATATGTATTCAGGGAAATTCTATCACATTTGTTCAATTTACGTCGTTCCTATTTCAGCTAGCGTACTGGGCTAGGCGGCATCTTAAAACGCGAAAAATGGCGAGTAAAATGCACAACTAAACTTCTATGATACGGCAATCAGAGAGCCGATTAGATCATTTTATATTTTGGTTAATATAAGAATTCAGCGAAATTCTATCACAGTTGTTCTATTTACGTCGCTCCTATTGCAGATAGCGTATTGGGCTAAGCGGCATCTCAAAGCGCATGAAATGGAGAGTGAAATGCACTATTAAACTTCTAGGGTAGGGCGAACAGAGACACGATTAGATCATTTTACATTAAGGTTAATATAAGTATTCAGGGAAATTCTATCACGTTTGTTCAATTTACGTCGCTCCTATTTCAGATAGCGTATTGGGCTAAGCGGCATCTCAAAGCGCATGAAATGGCGAGTAAAATTCACTGTTAAACTTCTAGGGTAGGGCAAACAGAGACCCGATTAGATCATTTCATATTATGGTTTATTTAAGAATTCAGAAAAATTCTATCACATTTGTCCAATTTACGTCGCTCCTATTTCAGATAGCTTATTGAGCTAAGCGGCATCTCAAAGCGCATGAAATGACGTGTGAAATGCACTAGTAATCTTCTAGGGTAGGGCGAACAGAGACCCGATTAGATCATTTTACATTAAGGTTAATACAAGAATTCAGCGAGATTCTCTCACATTTGTTCAATTTACGTCGCTCCTATTTCAGATAGCGTACTGGGCTGGGCGGCATCTTAAAGCGCGTGGAAGGGCGAGTAAAATGCACTTTTAAACATCTATGATAGGGCAATCAGAGACCCGACTAGATCATTTTATATTTTGGTTAATATAAGAATTCAGCGAAATTCTATCACATTTGTTCAATTTACGTCGCTCCTATTTCAGATAGCTTATTGGGCTAAGCGGCATCGCAAAGCGCATGAAATGACGAGTGAAATGCACTATTAAACTTCTAGGGTAGGGCAAACAGAGACCCGATTAGATCATTTTACATTAAGGTTAATATAAGAATTCAGGGAAATTCTATCACATTTGTTCAACATACGTCGCTCCTATTTCAGATAGCGTACTGGGCTAGGCGGCATCTTAAAGCGCTTGTAATGGCGAGTAAAATGCACTTTTAAACTTCTATGATAGGGCAATCAGAGACCCGATTAGATCATTTTATATTTTGGTTAATAAATGAATTCATCGAAATTCTATCACATTTGTTCAATTTACATCGCTCCTACTTCAGATAGCGTACTGGGCTAAGCGGCATCTCAAAGCGCATGAAATGGCGAGTAAAATGCACTATTAAACTTCTAGGATAAGGCAAACAGAGACCCGATTAGATCATTTTATATTACGGTTAATATAAGAATTCAGCGTAATTCTGTGACATTTGTTCAACTTACGTAGCTCCTATTTCAGATAGCGTGCTGGGCTAGGCGGCAACTTAAAGCGCGTGGAATGGCGAGGAAAATGCACTGTTAAACTTCTATGATAGGGCAATCAGAGACCCGATTAGATCATTTTATATTTTGGTTAATATAAGAATCCAGCGAAATTCTATCACATATGTTCAATTTACGTCGCTCCTATTTCAGATAGCGTATTGTGCTAAGCGGCATCTCAAAGCGCACGAAAGGGCGAGTAAAATGCACTATTAAACTTCTAGGCTAGGGCGAACAGAGACCTGATTAGATCATTTTATATTATGGTTAATTCAAGAATTCTTCGAAAATCTATCACATTTGTTCTATTTACATCGCTCCTATTTCAGATAGCGTACTGGGCTAAGCGGCATCTCAAAGCGCATGAACTGACGAGTGAAATGCACTATTAATCTTCTTGGGTAGGGCGAACAGAGACCCGATTAGAACATTTTACATTAAGGTTAATATAAGAATTCAGCGTAATTCTATCACATTTGTTCAACTTACGTCGCTCCTATTTCAGATAGCGTACCGGTCAAGGCGGCATCTCAAAGCGCATGAAATGGCGAGTAAAATGCACTATTAAACTTCTAGGGTAGGGCAAACAGAGACCCGATTAGATCAATTTATATTAAGGTTAATATAAGTATTCAGGGAAATTCTATCACATTTGTTCAATTTACGTCGTTCCTATTTCAGCTAGCGTACTGGGCTAGGCGGCATCTTAAAACGCGATGAATGGCGAGTAAAATGCACTACTAAACTTCTATGATACGGCAATCAGAGAGCCGGTTAGATCATTTTATATTTTGGTTCATATAAGAATTCAGCGAAATTCTATCACAATTGTTCTATTTACGTCGCTCCTATTGCAGATAGCGTATTGGGCTAAGCGGCATCTCAAAGCGCATGAAATGGAGAGTGAAATGCACTATTAAACTTCTAGGGTAGGGCGAACAGAGACCCGATTAGATCATTTTACATTAAGGTTAATATAAGTATTCAGGGAAATTCTATCACGTTTGTTCATTTTACGTCGCTCCTATTTCAGATAGCGTATTGGGCTAAGCGGCATCTCAAAGCGCATGAAATGACGAATAAAATGCACTATTAAGCTTCTACGCTAGGGCGAACAGAGACCCGATTAGATCATTTAACATTATGGTAAATAAAAGAATTCAGCGAAATTCTATCACATTCGTTCAATTTACGTCGCTCCTATTTCAGATAGCGTACTGGGCAAGGCGGCATCTCAAAGCGCATGAAATGACGAGTAAAATGCTCTATTAAACTTCTAGGGTAGGGCAAACATAGACCCGATTAGGTCATTTCATATTATGGTTAATTTAAGAATTCAGCGAAATTCTATCAGAATTGTTCAAGTTACATCGCTCCTATTTCAGATAGCTTATTGGGCTAAGCGGCATCTCAAAGCGCATGAAATGGCGGGTAAAATGCACTATTAAACTTCTAGGATAAGGCAAACAGAGACCCGATTAGATCATTTTATATTACGGTTAATATAAGAATTCAGCGTAATTCTGTCACATTTGTACAAGTTACGTAGCTCCTATTTCAGATAGCGTACTGGGCTAGGCGGCAACTTAAACCGCGTGGAATGGCGAGTAAAATGCACTATTAAACTTCTATGATAGGGCAATCAGAGACCCGATTAGTTCATTTTATATTTTGGTTAATATAAGAATCCAGCGAAATTCTATCACATTTGTTCAATTTACGTCGCTCCTATTTCAGATAGCGTATTGGGCTAAGCGGTATCTCAAAGCGCACGAAAGGGCGAGTAAAATGCACTATTAAACTTCTAGGGTGGGGCAATCAGAGACCCGATAAGATCATTTTATATTACGGTTAATATAAGAATTCAGCGAAGTTCTATCACATTTGTTCAATTTACGTCGCTCCTATTTCAGATAGCTTATTGGGCTAAGCGGCAACTCAAGCGCATGAAATGACGAGTGAAATGCACTATTAAACTTCTAGGGTAGGGCGAACAAAGACCCGATTAGATCATTTTACATTAAGGTTATAATAAGAATTCAGCGAAATTCTATCACATTTGTTCGATTTACGTCGCTCCTATTTCAGATAGCGTATTGGGCTAAGCTGCATCTCAAAGCGCAAGAAATGGCTCGTACAATGCACTATTCAACTCCTAGGGTAGGGCAAACAGAGACCGGATTAGATCATATTATATTTTGGTTAATATAAGAATTCAGCGAAATTCTATCACATTTGTTCAATTTACGTCGCTCCTATTTCAGATAGCGTATTGGGCTAAGAGGCATCTCAAAGCGCATGAAATGGCGAGTAAAATGCACTATTAAACTTCTAGGATAAGGCAAAGAGAGACCCGGTTAGATCATTTTATATTACGGTTAATATAAGAAATCAGCGTAATTCTGTCACATTCGTTCAACTTACGTAGCTCCTATTTCAGATAGCGTACTGGGCTAGGCGGCATCTTAAAGCGTGTGAAATGGCGAGTAAAATGCACTATTAAACTTCTATGATAGGGCAATCAGAGACCCGATTAGATCATTTTATGTTTTGGTTAATATAAGAATTTAGCGAAATTCTATCACATTTGTTCAATTTACGTCGCTCCAATTTCAGATAGCTTATTGGGCTAAGCGGCATCGCAAAGCGCATGAATTGACGAGTGAAATGCACTATTAAACTTCTTGGGTAGGGCGAACAATGACCCGATTAGATCATTTTACATTAAGGTTAATATAAGAATTCAGCGAAATTCTATCACATTTGTTCAATTTACGTCGCTCCTATTTCAGATAGCGTACTGGGCTAGGCGGCAACTTAAAGCGCGTGGAATGGCGAGTAAAATGTGCTATTAAACTTCTATGATAGGGCAATCAGAGACCCGATTAGATGATTTTATATTTTGGTTAATATAAGAATTCAGCGAAATTCTATCACATTTGTTCAATTTACGTCGCTCCTATTTCAGATAGCATATCGGGCTAAGCGGCATCGCAAAGCGCATGAAATGACGAGTGAAATGCACTATTAAACTTCTTGGGTAGGGCGAACAGAGAGCCGATTACATCATTTTATATTATGGTTAATTTAAGAATTCGGCAAAATTCTATCACATTTGTTCAATTTACGTCGCTCCTATTTCAGATAGCATATTGGGCTAAGCGGCATCTCAAAGCGCATGAAATGACGAGTGAAATGCACTATTAATCTTCTAGGGTAGGGCGAACAGAGACCCGATTAGATCATTTTACATTATGGTTAATATAAGAATTCAGCGAGATTCTCTCACATTTGTTCAATTTACGTCGCTGATACTTCAGATAGCGTATTGGGCTAAGCGGCATCTCAAAGCGCAAGAAATGGCAAGTAAAATGAACTATTAAACTTCTAGGGTAGGGCAAACAGAGACCCGATTAGATCATTTTATATTATGGTTAATTTAAGAATTCAGCGAAATTCTATCACATTTGTTCAACTTACGTCGCTCCTATTTCAGATAGCGTACTGGGCTAGGCGGTATCTCAAAGCGCGTGGAAGGGCGAGTAAAATGCACTACTAAACTTCTATGATAAGGCAATCAGAGACCCGATTAGATCATTTTATATTTTGGTTAATATAAGAATTCAGCGAAATTCTCTCGCATTTGTTCAATTTACGTCGCTGATATTTCAGATAGCGTATTGGACTAAGCGGCATCTCAAAGCGCAAGCAATGTCGAGTAAAATGCACTATTAAACTTCTAGGGTAGTGCAAACAGAGACCCGATAAGATCATTTTATATTATGGTTAATTAAGAATTCAGCGAAATTCTCTCAGATTTGTTCAATTTACGTCGCTGATATTTCAGATAGCGTATTGGGCTAAGCGGCATCTCAAAGCGCAAGAAATGGCGAGTAAAATGCACTACTAAACTTCTATGATAGGGCAATCAGAGTCCCGTTTAGATCATTTTATATTATGGTTAATTTAAGAATTCAGCGAAATTCTATCACATTTGTTCAATTTACATCGCTCCTATTTCAGATAGCGTATTGGGCTAAGCGGCATCTCAATGCGCATGAAATGGCCAGTAAAATGCACTATTAAACTTCTAGGATAAGGCAAACGGAGACCCGATTAGATCATTTTACGTTAAGGTTAATATAAGTATTCAGGGAAATTCTATCACGTTTGTTTAATTTACGTCGCTCCTATTTCAGATAGCGTATTGGGCTAAGCGGCATCTCAAAGCGCATGACATGGCGAGTAAAATGCACTGTTAAACTTCTAGGGTAGGGCAAACAGAGACCCGATTAGATCATTTCATATTATGGTTTATTTAAGAATTCAGAAAAAATTCTATCACATTTGTCCAATTTACGTCGCTCCTATTTCAGATAGCGTATTGAGCTAAGCGGCATCTCAAAGCGCATGAAATGACGTGTGAAATGCACTAGTAATCTTCTAGGGTAGGGCGAACAGAGACCCGATTAGATCATTTTACATTAAGGTTAATATAAGAATTCAGCGAGATTCTCTCACATTTGTTCAATTTACGTCGCAGATATTTCAGATAGCGTATTGGGCTAACCGGCATCTCAAAGCGCAAGAAATGGCGAGTAAAATGTACTATTAAACTTCTAGGGTAGGGCAAACAGAGACCCGGTTAGATCATTTTATATTATGGTTAATTTAAGAATTCAGCAAAATTCTATCACATTTGTTCAATTTACGTCGCTCCTATTTCAGATAGCGTATTGGGCTAAGCGGCATCTCAAAGCGCATGAAATGACGAGAGAAATGCACAATTAAAGTTCTTGGGTAGGGCAAACAGAGACCCGATTAGATCATTTTATATTATGGTTAATTTAAGAATTCAGCAAAATTCTATCACATTTGTTCAATTTACGTCGCTCCTATTTCAGATAGCGTACTGGGCTAGGCGGCATCTTAAAGCGCGTGGAGTGGCGAGTAAACTGCACTATTAAACTTCTATGATTGGGCAATCAGAGACCCGATTAGATCATTTTATATTTTGGTGAATATAAGAATTCAGCGAAATTCTATCACATTTGTTCAATTTACGTCGCTCCTATTTCAGATAGCGTATTGGGCTAAGCGGCATCTCAAAGCGCATGAAATGGCGAGTAAAATGCACTATTAAACTTCTAGGGTAGGGCAAACAGAGACCCGATTAGATCAATTTATATTAAGGTTAATATATGTATTCAGGGAAATTCTATCACATTTGTTCAATTTACGTCGTTCCTATTTCAGCTAGCGTACTGGGCTAGGCGGCATCTTAAAACGCGAAGAATGGCGAGTAAAATGCACTACTAAACTTCTATGATACGGCAATCAGAGAGCCGATTAGATCATTTTATATTTTGGTTAATATAAGAATTCAGCGAAATTCTATCACAATTGTTCTATTTACGTCGCTCCTATTGCAGATAGCGTATTGGGCTAAGCGGCATCTCAAAGCGCATGAAATGGAGAGTGAAATGCACTATTAAACTTCTAGGGTAGGGCGAACAGAGACCCGATTAGATCATTTTACATTAAGGTTAATATAAGTATTCAGGGAAATTCTATCACGTTTGTTCAATTTACGTCGCTCCTATTTCAGATAGCGTATTGGGCTAAGCGGCATCTCAAAGCGCATGAAATGGCGAGTAAAATTCACTGTTTAAACTTCTAGGGTAGGGCAAACAGAGACCCGATTAGATCATTTCATATTATGGTTTATTTAAGAATTCAGAAAAATTCTATCACATTTGTCCAATTTACGTCGCTCCTATTTCAGATAGCTTATTGAGCTAAGCGGCATCTCAAAGCGCATGAAATGACGTGTGAAATGCACTAGTAATCTTCTAGGGTAGGGCGAACAGAGACCCGATTAGATCATTTTACATTAAGGTTAATATAAGCATTCAGCGAGATTCTCTCACATTTGTTCAATTTACGTCGCTCCTATTTCAGATAGCGTACTTGGCTAGGCGGCATCTTAAAGCGCGTGGAAGGGCGAGTAAAATGCACTTTAAACTTCTATGATAGGGCAATCAGAGACCCGACTAGATCATTTTATATTTTGGTTAATATAAGAATTCAGCGAAATTCTATCACATTTGTTCAATTTACGTCGCTCCTATTTCAGATAGCTTATTGGGCTAAGCGGCATCGCAAAGCGCATGAAATGACGAGTGAAATGCACTATTAAACTTCTAGGGTAGGGCAAACAGAGACCCGATTAGATCATTTTACATTAAGGTTAATATAAGAATTCAGGGAAATTCTATCACATTTGTTCAACATACGTCGCTCCTATTTCAGATAGCGTACTGGGCTAGGCGGCATCTTAAAGCGCGTGGAATGGCGAGTAAAAAGCACTTTTAAACTTCTATGATAGGGCAATCAGAGACCCGATTAGATCATTTTATATTTTGGTTAATATAAGAATTCAGCGAAATTCTATCACATTTGTTCAATTTACATCGCTCCTATTTCAGATAGCGTATTGGGCTAAGCGGCATCTCAAAGCGCATGAAATGACGAGTGAAATGCACTATTAATCTTCTTGGGTAGGGCGAACAGAGACCCGATTAGAACATTTTACATTAAGGTTAATATAAGAATTCAGCGTAATTCTATCAAATTTGTTCAACTTACGTCGCTCCTATTTCAGATAGCGTACCGGGCTAGGCGCATCTCAAAGCGCATGAAATGGCGAGTAAAATGCACTACTAAACTTCTATGATAGGGCAATCAGAGTCCCGTTTAGATCATTTTATATTATGGTTAATTTAAGGATTCAGCGAAATTCTATCACATTGGTTCAATTTACATCGCTCCTATTTCAGATAGCGTATTGGGCTAAGCGGCATCTCAATGCGCATGAAATGGCCAGTAAAATGCACTATTAAACTTCTAGGATAAGGCAAACGGAGACCCGATTAGATCATTTTACGTTAAGGTTAATATAAGTATTCAGGGAAATTCTATCACGTTTGTTTAATTTACGTCGCTCCTATTTCAGATAGCGTATTGGGCTAAGCGGCATCTCAAAGCGCATGACATGGCGAGTAAAATGCACTGTTAAACTTCTAGGGTAGGGCAAACACAGACCCGATTAGATCATTTCATATTATGGTTTATTTAAGAATTCAGAAAAATTCTATCACATTTGTCCAATTACGTCGCTCCTATTTCAGATAGCTTATTGAGCTAAGGCGGCATCTCAAAGCGCATGAAATGACGTGTCAAATGCACTAGTAATCTTCTAGGGTAGGGCGAACAGAGACCCGATTAGATCATTTTACATTAAGGTTAATATAAGAATTCAG
>CAKAJE020000882.1:0-49367 GCA_916610135.2 Macropis europaea
CGCTTTGAGATGCCGCTTAGCCCAATACGCTATCTGAAATAGGAGCGACGTAAATTGAACAAATGTGATAGAATTTCGCTGAATTCTTATATTAACCAAAATATGAAATGATCTTATCGGGTCTCTGATTGCACTATCCTAGAAGTTTAATTGTGCATTTTACTCGCCCTTTCGTGCGCTGTGAGATGCCGCTTATCCCAATACGCTATCTAAAATAGGAGCGACGTAAATTGAACAAATGTGATAGAATTTCCCTGAAATGTTATAGTAAACAAAATATAAAATGATCTATTCGTAACTCTGATTGCCCTATCATAGAAGTTTAGAAGTGCATTTTACTCGCCCTTCCACGCGCTTTAAGATGCCGCCTAGCCCGGTACGCTATCTGAAATAGGAGCGACGTTAGTTGAACAAATGTGATAGGATTTCGCTGAATTCTTATATTAACCAAAATATAAAATGATCTTATCGGGTCTCTGATTGCCCTACCCTAGAAGTTTAATAGTGCATTTTACTCGCCCTTTCGTGCGCTTTGAGATGCCGCTTAGCCCAATACGCTATCTGAAATAGGAGCGACGTAAATTGAACAAATGTGATAGAATTTCGCTGAATTCTTAAATTAACCATAATATGAAATGACCTAATCGGGTCTCTGTTTGCCCTACCTTAGAAGTTTAATAGTGCATTTTACTCGCCATTTCTTGCGCTTTGAGATGCCGCTTAGCACAAGTCGCTATCTGAAATAGGAGCGATGTAAATTGAACAAATGTGATAGGATTTCGCTGAATTCGTAAATTAACCATAATATAAAATGATCTAATCGGGTCTCTATGTGCCCAACCCTAGAAGCTTAATAGTGCATTTTACTCGCCATTTCCTGCGCTTTGAGATGCCGCTTAGCCCAATACGCTGTCTGAAATAGACGTAAATTGAACAAATGTGATAGAATTTCCCTGAAATCTTATATTAACCGTAATATAAAATGATCTAATCGGGTCTCTGTTTGCATTACCCTCGAAGTTTAATAGTGCATTTTACTCGCCTTTCCACGCACTTTAAGATGCCGCCTATCCGAGTACGCTATCTCAAATAGGAGCGACGTAAGTTGAACAAATGTGATAGAATAACGCTGAATTCTTATATTAACCGTAATATAAAATGGTCTAATCGGGTCTCCATTTGCCTTATCCTAGAAGTTTAATAGTGCATTTTACTCGCCATTTCATGCGCATGGAGATGCCGCTTAGCCCAATACGCTATTTGAAATAGGACCGATGTAAATTGAACAAATGTGATAGAATTTCGCTGAATTCTTAAATTAACCATAATATGAAATGACCTAATCGGGTCTCTGTTCGCCCTACCCAAGAAGTTTAATAGTGCATTTCTCTCGTCATTTCATACGCTTTGAGATGCCGCTTAGCCCAATACGCTATCTGAAATAGGAGCGACGTAAATTGAACAAATGTGATAGAATTTCCCTGAAATCTTATATTAAACAATACATAAAATGATCTAAACGGGACTCTGATTGCCCTACCATAGAAGTTTAGTAGTGCATTTTACTCGCCTTTCCATGCGCTTTAAGATGCCGCCTAGCCCAGTACACTATCTGAAATAGGAGCGACGTATGTTGAACAAATGTGATAGAATTACGCTGAATTCTTATATTAACCGTAATATAAAATGATCTAATTGGGTATCTGTTTGCCTTACCCTAGAAGTTTAATAGTGCATTTTACTCGCCATTTCATGCGCTTTGAGATGCCGCTTAGCCCAATACGCTATCTGAAATAGGAGCGACGTAAATTGAACAAATGTGATAGAATTACGCTGAATCCTTATATTAACCAAAATATAAAATGATCTAATCGGGTATCTGATTGCCCTATTATAGAAGTTTAATAGTGCATTTTACTCGCCATTCCACGCGCTTTAAGATGCCGCCTAGCCCAATACGCTATCTGAAATAGGAGCGACGTAAAATGAACAAATGTGATAGGATTTCGCTGAATTCTTAAATTAACCATAATATAAAATGATCTAATCGGGTCTATATGTGCCCAACCCTAGAAGCTTAATAGTGCATTTTACTCGCCATTTCTTGCGCTTTGAGATGCCGCTTAGCCCAATACGCTATCTGAAATAGGAGCGACGTAAATTGAACAAATGTGATAGAATTTCCCTGAAATCTTATATTAAACAATACATGAAATGATCTAATCGGGTCTCTGTTTGCATTACCCTCGAAGTTTAATAGTGCATTTTACTCGCCTTTCCACGCGCTTTAAGATGCCGCCTATCCGAGTACGCTATCTGAAATAGGAGCGACGTAAGTTGAACAAATGTGATAGAATAACGCTGAATTCTTATATTAACCGTAATATAAAATGGTCTAATCGGATCTCCGTTTGCCTTATCCTAGAAGTTTATTAGTGCACTTTACTCGTCATTCCATGCGCTTTGAGATGCCGCTTAGCCCAATACGCTATCTGAAATAGGAGCGATGTAAATTGAACAAATGTGATAGAATTTTGCTGAATTCTTAAATTAACCATAATATAAAATGATGTAATCGGGTCTCTGTTCGCCCTACCCAAGAAGTTTAATAGTGCATTTCTCTCGTCATGTCATGCGCTTTGAGATGCCGCTTAGCCCAATAGCTATCTGGAATAGGAGCGACGTAAATTGAACAAATGTGATAGAATTTCGCTGAATTCTTATATTAACCAAAATATAAAATGATCTAATCCGTTCTCTGTTTGCCCTACCCTAGAAGTTGAATAGTGCATTGTACGAGCCATTTCTGGCGCTTTGAGATGCAGCTTAGCCCAATACGCTATCTGAAATAGGAGCGACGTAAATTGAACAAATGTGATAGAATTTCGCTGAATTCTTATTTTAACCTTAATGTAAAATGATCTAATCGGGTCTTTGTTCGCCCTACCCTAGAAGTTTAATAGTGCATTTCACTCGTCATTTCATGCGCTTTGAGTTGCCGCTTAGCCCATTAAGCTATCTGAAATAGGAGCGACGTAAATTGAACAAACGTGATAGAACTTCGCTGAATTCTTATATTAACCGTAATATAAAATGTTCTTATCGGGTCTCTGATTGCCCCACCCTAGAAGTTTAATAGTGCATTTTACTCGCCCTTTCGTGCGCTTTGAGATGCCGTTTAGCCCAATACGCTATCTGAAATAGGAGCGACGTAAATTGAACAAATGTGATAGAATTTCGCTGGATTCTTATATTAACCAAAATATAAAATGAACTAATCGGGTCTCTGATTGCCGTATCATAGAAGTTTAATAGTGCATTTTACTCGCCATTCCACGCGGTTTAAGTTGCCGCCTAGCCCTGTACGCTATCTGAAATAGGAGCTACGTAACTTGAACAAATGTGACAGAATTACGCTGAATTCTTATATTAACCGTAATATAAAATGATCTAATCGGGTCTCTGTTTGCCTTATCCTAGAAGTTTAATAGTGCATTTTACTCGCCATTTCATGCGCTTTGAGATGCCGCTTAGCCCAATAAGCTATCTGCAATAGGAGCGATGTAACTTGAACAAATGTGATAGAATTTCGCTGAATTCTTAAATTAACCATAATATGAAATGACCTAATCGGGTCTCTGTTTGCCCTACCCTAGAAGCTTAACAGAGCATTTTACTCGTCATTTCATGCGCTTTGAGATGCCGCCTAGCCCAGTACGCTATCTGAAATAGGAGCGACGTAAATTGAACAAATGTGATAGAATTTCGCTGAATTCTTTTATTTACCATAATGTTAAATGATCTAATCGGGTCTCTGTTCGCCCTAGCGTAGAAGCTTAATAGTGCATTTTATTCGCCATTTCATGCGCTTTGAGATGCCGCTTAGCCCAATACGCTATCTGAAATAGGAGCGACGCAAATTGAACAAATGCGATAGAATATCGCTGAAATCTTATATTAAACAATACATAAAATGATCTAAACGGGACTCTGATTGCCCTACCATAGAAGTTTAGTAGTGCATTTTACTCGCCTTTCCACGCGCTTTAAGATGCCGCCTAGCCCAGTACACTATCTGAAATAGGAGCGACGTATGTTGAACAAATGTGATAGAATTACGCTGAATTCTTAAATTAACCATAATATGAAATGACCTAATCGGGTCTCTGTTTGCCCTACCCTAGAAGTTTAATAGTGCATTTTACTCGCCATTTCTTGTGCTTTGAGATGCCGCTTAGCCCAATACGCTATCTGAAATATCAGCGACGTAAATTGAACAAATGTGAGAGAATTTCGCTGAATTCTTAAATTAACCATAATATAAAATGATCTAATGTGGTCTCTGTTTGCCCTACCCTAGAAGTTTAATAGTGCATTTTACTCGTCATTTCTTGCGCTTTGAGATGCCGCTCAGCACAAGTCGCTATCTGAAATAGGAGCGATGTAAATTGAACAAATGTGATAGAATTTCGCTGAATTCTTATATTAACCTTAATGTAAAATGATCTAATCGGGTCTTTGTTCGCCCTACCCTAGAAGTTTAATAGTGCATTTTACTCGCCACTCCATGCGCTTTGAGATGCCGCTTAGCCCAATAAGCTATCTGAAATAGGAGCGACGTAAATTGAACAAATGTGGTAGAATTTCGCTGAATTCTTATATTAACCAAAATATAAAATGATCTAATCGGGTCTCTGATTGCCCTATCATAGAAGTTTAATAGTGCATTTTACTCGTCACTCCACGCGCTTTAAGATGCCGCCTAGCACAATACGGTATCTGCAATAGGATGGACGTAAATTAAACAAATGAGATAGAATTTCCCTGAATTCTTAAATTAACCATAATATAAAGTGATCTAAACTGGTCTCTGTTTGCCCCACCCTAGAAGTTTAATAGTGCATTTTACTCGCCATTTCTTGCGCTTTGAGATGCCGCTTAGCCCAATACGCTATCTGAAATAGGAGCAACGTAAATTGAACAAATGTGATAGAATTTCGCTGAATTCTTAAATTAACCATAATATAAAATGATCTAATGGGGTCTCCGTTTGCCCTACCCTAGAAGTTTAATAGTGCATTTTACTCGCCATTTCTTGCGCTTTGAGATGCCGCTTAGCCCAATACGCTATCTGAAATAGGAGCGACGTAAATTGAACAAATGTGATAGAATTTCGCTGGATTCTTATATTAACCAAAATAGAAAATGATCTAATCGGGTCTCTGATTGCCCTATCATAGAAGCTTAATAGTGCATTTTACACGCCATTCCACGCGCTTTAAGTTACCGCCTAGCCCAGTACGCTATCTGAAATAGGAGCTACGTAAGTTGAACAAATGTCACAGAATCACGCTGAATTCTTATGTTAACCGTAATATAAAATGATCTAATCGCGTCTCTGTTTGCCTTATCCTAGAAGTTTAATAGTGCATTTTACACGCCATTTCATGCGCTTTGAGATGCCGCTTAGCACAATACGCTATCTGAAATAGGAGCGATGTAAATTGATCAAATGTGATAGAATTTCGCTGAATTCTTATATTAACCAAAATATAAAATGATCTAATCGGGTCTCTGATTGCCCTACCCTAGAAGCTTAATAGTGCATTTTACTCGCCATTTCATGCGCTTTGAGATGCCGTTTAGACCAATACGCTATCTGAAATAGGAGCGACGTAAATTGAACAAATGTGATAGAACTTCGCTGAATTCTTATATTAACCGTAATATAAAATGATCTTATCGGGTCTCTGATTGCCCCACCCTAGAAGTTTAATAGTGCATTTTACTCGCCCTTTCGTGCGCTTTGAGATGCCGCTTAGCCCAATACACTATCTGAAATAGGAGCGACGTAAATTGAACAAATGTGATTGAATTTCGCTGGATTCTTATATTAACCAAAATATAAAATGAACTAATCGGGTCTCTGATTGCCCTATCATAGAAGTTTAACAGTGCATTTTACTCGCCATTCCACGCGGTTTAAGTTGCCGCCTAGCCCAGTACGCTATCTGAAATAGCAGCTACGTAACTTGAACAAATGTGACAGAATTACGCTGAATTCTTATATTAACCGTAATATAAAATGATCTAATCGGGTCTCTGTTTGCCTTATCCTAGAAGTTTAATAGTGCATTTTACTCGCCATTTCATGCGCTTTGAGATGCCGCTTATCCCAATAAGCTATCTGAAATAGGAGCGATGTAACTTGAACAAATGTGATAGAATAACGCTGAATTCTTATATTAACCGTAATATAAAATGGTCTAATCGGGTCTCCATTTGCCTTATCCTAGAAGTTTAATAGTGCATTTTACTCGCCATTTCATGCGCATGGAGATGCCGCTTAGCCCAATACGCTATTTGAAATAGGAGCGATGTAAATTGAACAAATGTGATAGAATTTCGCTGAATTCTTAAATTAACCATAATATGAAATGACCTAATCGGGTCTCTGTCCGCCCTACCCAAGAAGTTTAATAGTGCATTTCTCTCGTCATTTCATACGTTTTGAGATGCCGCTTAGCCCAATACGCTATCTGAAATAGGAGCGACGTAAATTGAACAAATGTGATAGAATTTCCCTGAAATCTTATATTAAACAATACATAAAATGATCTAAACGGGACTCTGACTGCCCTACCATAGAAGTTTAGTAGTGCATTTTACTCGCCCTTCCACGCGCTTTAAGATGCCGCCTCGCCCAGTACACTATCTGAAATAGGAGCGACGTATGTTGAACAAATGTGATAGAATTACGCTGAATTCTTATATTAACCGTAATATAAAATGATCTAATCGGGTCTCTGTTTGAATTACCCTAGAAGTTTAATAGTGCATTTTACTCGCCATCTCATGCGCTTTGAGATGCGGCCTAGCCCAGTACGCTATCTGAAGTAGGAGCTACGTAAGTTGAACGAATGAGACAGAATTACGCTGATTTCTTATATTAACCGTAATATAAAATGATCTAATCGGGTCTCTGTTTGCCTTATCCTAGAAGTTTAATAGTGCATTTTACTCGCCATTTCATGCGCTTTGAGATGCCTCTTAGCCCAATACGCTATCTGAAATAGGAGCGACGTAAATTGAACAAATGTGATAGAATTCCGCTGAATTCTTATATTAACCAAAATATAAAATGATCTAATCCGGTCTCTGTTTGCCCTACCCTAGAAGTTGAATAGTGCATTGTACGAGCCATTTCTTGCGCTTTGAGATGCAGCTTAGCCCAATACGCTATCTGAAATAGGAGCGACGTAAATTGAACAAATGTGATGGAACTTCGCTGAATTCTTATATTAACCGTAATATAAAATGATCTTATCGGGTCTCTGATTGCCCCACCCTAGAAGTTTAATAGTGCATTTTACTCGCCCTTTCGTGCGCTTTGAGATGCCGCTTAGCCCAATACGCTATCTGAAATAGGAGCGACGTAAATTGAACAAATGTGATAGAGTTTCGCTGGATTCTTATATTAACCAAAATATAAAATGAACTAATCGGGTCTCTGATTGCCCTATCATAGAAGTTGAATAGTGCATTTTACTCGCCATTCCACGCGGTTTAAGTTGCCGCCTAGCCCAGTACGCTATCTGAAATAGGAGCTACGTAACATGAACAAATGTGACAGAATTACGCTGAATTCTTATATTAACCGTAATATAAAATGATCTAATCGGGTCTCTGTTTGCCTTATCCTAGAAGTTTAAGAGTGCATTTTACTCGCCATTTCATGCGCTTTGAGATGCCGCTTAGCCCAATAGCTATCTGAAATAGGAGCGACGTAAATTGAACAAATGTGATAGAATTTCCCTGAAATCTTATATTAAAGAAAATATAAAATGATCTAAACGGGACTCTGATTGCCCTATCATAGACGTTTAGTAGTGCATTTTACTCGCCCTTCCACGCGCTTTAAGATGCCGCCTAGCCCAGTACACTATCTGACATAGGAGCGACGTAAATTGAAAAAATGTGATAGAATTTCGCTGAATTCTTATATTAACCAAAATATAAAATGATCTAATGGGGTCTCTGTTTGCCCTACCTTAGAAGTTTAATAGTGCATTTTACTCGCCATTTCTTGCGCTTTGAGATGCCGCTTAGCCCAATACGCTGTCTGAAATAGGAGCGACGTAAAATGAACAAATGTGATAGGATTTCGCTGAATTCTTAAATTAACCATAATATAAAATGATCTAATCGGGTCTATATGTGCCCAACCCTAGAAGCTTAATAGTGCATTTTACTCGCCATTTCATGCGCTTTGAGATGCCGCTTAGCCCAATACGCTGTACTGAAATAGGAGCGACGTAAATTGAACAAATGTGATAGAATTTCGCTGAATTCTTATATTAACCAAAATATAACATGATCTAATCGGGTCTCTGATTGCCCTACCCTAGAAGTTTAATAGTGCATTTTACTCGCCATTTCATGCGCTTTGAGATGCCGCTTAGCCCAATTCGCTATCTGAAATAGGAGCGACGTAGTTGAACAAATGTGATAGAATAACGCTGAATTCTTATATTAACCGTAATATAAAATGGTCTAATCGGGTCTCCATTTGCCTTATCCTAGAAGTTTAATAGTGCATTTTACTCGCCATTTCATGCGCTTTGAGATGCCGCTTAGCCCAGTACGCTATCTGAAATAGGAGCGATGAAAATTGAACAAATGTGATAGAATTTCGATGAATTCATTTATTAACCAAAATATAAAATGATCTAATCGGGTCTCTGATTGCCCTACCCTAGAAGTTTAATAGTGCATTTTACTCGCCATTTCATGCGCTTTGAGATGCGGCTTAGCCCAATACGCTATCTGAAATAGGAGCGACGTAAATTGAACAAATGTGATAGAATTTCGCTGAATTCTTAAATTAACCATAATATAAAATGATCTAATGGGGTCTCTGTTTGCCCTACCCTAGCAGTTTAATAGTGAATTTTACTCGCCATTTCTTGCGCTTTGAGATGCCGCTTAGCCCAATACGCTATCTGAAATAGGAGCGACGTAAATTGAACAAATGTGATAGAATTTCGCTGAATTCTTATATTAACCAAAATATAAAATGATCTAATCGGGTCTCTGATTGCCCTACCCTAGAAGTTTAATAGTGCATTTTACTCGCCATTTCATGCGCTTTGAGATGCTGCTTAGCCCAATACGCTATCTGAAATAGGAGCGACGTAAATTGAACAAATGTGATAGAATTTCGCTGAATTCTTATATTAACCAAAATATAAAATGATCTAATCGGGTCTCTGATTGCCCTACCCTAGATGTTTAATAGTGCATTTTACTCGCCATTTCATGCGCTTTGAGATGCCGCTTAGCCCAATACGCTATCTGAAATAGGAGCGACGTAAGTTGAACAAATGTGATAGAATTACGCTGAATTCTTATATTAACCGTAATATAAAATGGTCTAATCGGATCTCCGTTTGCCTTATCTTAGAAGTTTATTAGTGCATTTTACTCGTCATTCCATGCGCTTTGAGATGCCGCTTAGCCCAATACGCTATCTGAAATAGGAGCGATGTAAATTGAACAAATGTGATACAATTTTGCTGAATTCTTAAATTAACCATAATATAAAATGATCTAATCGGGTCTCTATGTGCCCAGCCCTAGAAGCTTAATAGTGCATTTTACTCGCCATTTCTTGCGCTTTGAGATGCCGCTTAGCCCAATGCGCTATCTGAAATAGGAGCGACGTAAATTGAACAAATGTGATAGAATTTCCCTGAAATGTTATAGTAAACAAAATATAAAATGATCTATTCGGAACTCTGATTGCCCTATCATAGAAGTTTTGTAGTGCATTTTACTCGCCCTTCCACGCGCTTTAAGATGCCGCCTAGCGCAGTACGCTATCTGAAATAGGAGCGACGTTAGTTGAACAAATGTGATAGAATTACGCTGAATTCTTATATTAACCGTAATATAAAATGATCTATTCGGGTCTCTGTTCGCCCTACCCTAGAAGTTTAGTAGTGCATTTCACTCGCCATTCCATGTGCTTTGAGATGCCGCTTAGCCCAATACGCAATCTGAAATAGGAGCGACGTAAATTGAACAAATGTGATAGAATTTCGCTGAATTCTTATATTAACCAAAATATAAAATGATCTAATCGGGTCTCTGATTGCCCTATCATAGATGTTTAAGAGTGCATTTTACTCGCCATTCCACCCGCTTTGAGATGCCGCCTAGCCCAGTACGCTATTTGAAATAGGAGCGACGTAAGTTGAACAAATGTGATAGAATTTCCCTGAAATCTTATAGTAAAGAAAATATAAAATGATCTAAACGGGACTCTGATTGCCCTATCATAGAAGTTTAATAGTGCATTTTACTCGCCATTCCACGCGCTTTAAGATGCCGCCTAGCCCAGTATGCTATCTGAAATAGGAACGACGTAAATTGAACAAATGTGATAGAATTTTGCTGAATCCTTAAATTAACCATAATATAAAATGATCTAATCTGGTCTCTGATTGCCCTACCCTAGAAGTTTAATAGTGCATTTTACGACCCATTTCTTGCGCTTTGAGATACAGTTTAGCCCAATACGCTATCTGAAATAGGAGCGACGTAAATTGAACAAATGTGATAGAATTTCGCTGAATTCTTATATTAACCAAAATATAAAATGATCTAATCGGGTCTCTGATTGCCCTATCATAGATGTTTAAGAGTGCATTTTACTCGCCATTCCACGCGCTTTGAGATGCCGCCTAGCCCAGTACGCTATCTGAAATAGGAGCGACGTAAGTTGAACAAATGTGATAGAATTACGCTGAATTCTTATATTAACCGTAATATAAAATGGTCTAATCGGATCTCCGTTTGCCTTATCTTAGAAGTTTATTAGTGCATTTTACTCGTCATTCCATGCGCTTTGAGATGCCGCTTAGCCCAATACGCTATCTGAAATAGGAGCGATGTAAATTGAACAAATGTGATAGAATTTTGCAGAATTCTTAAATTAACCATAATATAAAATGATGTAATCGGGTCTCTGTTCGCCCTACCCAAGAAGTTTAATAGTACATTTCTCTCGTCATTTCATGCGCTTTGAGATGCCGCTTAGCCCAATAGCTATCTGAAATAGGAGCGACGTAAATTGAACAAATGTGATAGAATTTCCCTGAAATCTTATATTAAAGAAAATATAAAATGATCTAAACGGGACTCTGATTGCCCTATCATAGAAGTTTAGTAGTGCATTTTACTCGCCCTTCCACGCGCTTTAAGATGCCGCCTAGCCCAGTACACTATCTGAAATAGGAGCGACGTAAATTGAAAAAATGTGATAGAATTTCGCTGAATTCTTATATTAACCAAAATATAAAATGATCTAATGGGGTCTCTGTTTGCCCTACCCAAGAAGTTTAATAGTGCATTTTACTCGCCCTTTCGTGCGCTTTGAGATCCCGCTTAGCCCAATACGCTATCTGAACTAGGAGCGACGTAAATTGAACAAATGTGATAGAATTTCGCTGAATTCTTATCTTAACCTTCATGTAAAATGATCTAATCGGGTCTCTGATTGCCCTACCCTAGAAGTTTAATAGTGCATTTTACTCGCCATTCCGCGCGCTTTAAGATGCCGCTTAGCCCAATACGCTATCTGAAATAGGAGCGACGTAAATTGAACAAATGTGATAGAATTTCGCTGAATTCTTATATTAACCAAAATATAAAATGATCTAATCGGGTCTCTGATTGCCCTACCCTAGAAGTTTAATAGTGCATTTTACTCCCCATTTCATGCACTTTGAGATGCCGCTTAGCCCAATACGCTATCTGAAATAGGAGCGACGTAAATTAAACAAATGTGATAGAATTTCGCTGAATTCTTATATTAACCAAAATATAAAATGATCTAACCGGGTCTCTGATTGCCCTATCATAGAAGTTTAATAGTATATTTTACTCGCCACTCCACGCGCTTTAAGATGCCGCCTATCCGAGTACGCTATCTGAAATAGGAGCGACGTAAATTGAACAAATGTGTTAGAATTTTGCTGAATTCTTAAATTAACCATAATATAAAATGATCTAATCGGGTCTCTGATTGCCCTACCCTAGAAGTTTAGTAGTGCATTTTACTCGCCATTTCATGCGCCTTGAGATGCCGCTTATCCCAATGCGCTATCTGAAATAGGAGCGACGTAAATTGAACAAATGTGATAGAATTTCGCTGAATTCTTATATTAACCAAAATATAAAATGATCTAAGCGGGTCTCTGATTGCCCTATCATAGAAGCTTAATAGTGCATTTTACTCGCCATTCCACGCGCTTTAAGTTGCCGCCTAGCCCAGTACGCTATCTGAAATAGGAGCTACGTAAGTTGAACAAATGTCACAGAATTACGCTGAATTCTTATATTAACCGTAATATAAAATGATCTAATCGGGTCTCTGTTTGCCTTATCCTAGAAGTTTAATAGTGCATTTTACTCGTCAATTCATGCGCTTTGCGATGCCGCTAAGCCCAATAAGCTATCTGAAATAGGAGCGACGTAAATTGAACAAATGTGATAGAATTTCGCTGAATTGATAAATTAACCATAATATAAAATGATCTAATCGAGTCTCTGTTTGCCCTACCCTAGAAGTTTAATAGTGCATTTTACTCGCCATTCCGCGCGCTTTAAGATGCCGCTTAGCCCAATACGCTATCTGAAATAGGAGCGACGTAAATTGAACAAATGTGATAGAATTTCGCTGAATTCTTATATTAACCAAAATATAAAATGATCTAATCGGGTTTCTGTTTGCCTTATCCTAGATGTTTAATAGTGCATTTTACTCGCCATTTCTTGCGCCTTGAGATGACGCTTAGCACAAGTCGCTATCTGAAATAGGAGCGACGTAAATTGAACAAATGTGATAGAATTTCGCTGAATTCTTATATTAACCAAAATATAAAATGATCTAATCGGGTCTCTGATTGCCCTACCCTAGAAGTTTAATAGTGCATTTTACTCCCCATTTCATGCACTTTGAGATGCCGCTTAGCCCAATACGCTATCTGAAATAGGAGCGACGTAAATTAAACAAATGTGATAGAATTTCGCTGAATTCTTATATTAACCAAAATATAAAATGATCTAACCGGGTCTTTGATTGCCCTATCATAGAAGTTTAATAGTACATTTTACTCGCCACTCCACGCGCTTTAAGATGCCGCCTATCCGAGTACGCTATCTGAAATAGGAGCGACGTAAATTGAACAAATGTGTTAGAATTTTGCTGAATTCTTAAATTAACCATAATATAAAATGATCTAATCGGGTCTCTGATTGCCCTACCCTAGAAGTTTAGTAGTGCATTTTACTCGCCATTTCATGCGCCTTGAGATGCCGCTTATCCCAATGCGCTATCTGAAATAGGAGCGACGTAAATTGAACAAATGTGATAGAATTTCGCTGAATTCTTATATTAACCAAAATATAAAATGATCTAAGCGGGTCTCTGATTGCCCTATCATAGAAGCTTAATAGTGCATTTTACTCGCCATTCCACGCGCTTTAAGTTGCCGCCTAGCCCAGTACGCTATCTGAAATAGGAGCTACGTAAGTTGAACAAATGTCACAGAATTACGCTGAATTCTTATATTAACCGTAATATAAAATGATCTAATCGGGTCTCTGTTTGCCTTATCCTAGAAGTTTAATAGTGCATTTTACTCGTCAATTCATGCGCTTTGCGATGCCGCTTAGCCCAATAAGCTATCTGAAATAGGAGCGACGTAAATTGAACAAATGTGATAGAATTTCGCTGAATTGATAAATTAACCATAATATAAAATGATCTAATCGAGTCTCTGTTTGCCCTACCCTAGAAGTTTAATAGTGCATTTTACTCGCCATTTCTTGCGCTTTGAGATGCCGCTTAGCCCAATACGCTATCTGAAATAGGAGCGACGTAAATTGAACAAATGTGATAGAATTTCGCTGAATTCTTATATTAACCAAAATATAAAATGATCTAATCGGGTCTCTGATTGCCCTACCCTAGAAGTTTAATAGTGCATTTTACTCGCCATTTCATGCGCTTTGAGATGCTGCTTAGCCCAATACGCTATCTGAAATAGGAGCGACGTAAATTGAACAAATGTGATAGAATTTCGCTGAATTCTTATATTAACCAAAATATAAAATGATCTAATCGGGTCTCTGATTGCCCTACCCTAGATGTTTAATAGTGCATTTTACTCGCCATTTCATGCGCTTTGAGATGCCGCTTAGCCCAATACGCTATCTGAAATAGGAGCGACGTAAGTTGAACAAATGTGATAGAATTACGCTGAATTCTTATATTAACCGTAATATAAAATGGTCTAATCGGATCTCCGTTTGCCTTATCTTAGAAGTTTATTAGTGCATTTTACTCGTCATGCCATGCGCTTTGAGATGCCGCTTAGCCCAATAGCTATCTGAAATAGGAGCGACGTAAATTGAACAAATGTGATAGAATTTCCCTGAAATCTTATATTAAAGAAAATATAAAATGATCTAAACGGGACTCTGATTGCCCTATCATAGAAGTTTAGTAGTGCATTTTACTCGCCCTTCCACGCGCTTTAAGATGCCGCCTAGCCCAGTACACTATCTGAAATAGGAGCGACGTAAATTGAAAAAATGTGATAGAATTTCGCTGAATTCTTATATTAACCAAAATATAAAATGATCTAATGGGGTCTCTGTTTGCCCTACCCAAGAAGTTTAATAGTGCATTTTACTCGCCCTTTCGTGCGCTTTGAGATCCCGCTTAGCCCAATACGCTATCTGAACTAGGAGCGACGTAAATTGAACAAATGTGATAGAATTTCGCTGAATTCTTATCTTAACCTTCATGTAAAATGATCTAATCGGGTCTCTGATTGCCCTACCCTAGAAGTTTAATAGTGCATTTTACTCGCCATTCCGCGCGCTTTAAGATGCCGCTTAGCCCAATACGCTATCTGAAATAGGAGCGACGTAAATTGAACAAATGTGATAGAATTTCGCTGAATTCTTATATTAACCAAAATATAAAATGATCTAATCGGGTCTCTGATTGCCCTACCCTAGAAGTTTAATAGTGCATTTTACTCCCCATTTCATGCACTTTGAGATGCCGCTTAGCCCAATACGCTATCTGAAATAGGAGCGACGTAAATTAAACAAATGTGATAGAATTTCGCTGAATTCTTATATTAACCAAAATATAAAATGATCTAACCGGGTCTCTGATTGCCCTATCATAGAAGTTTAATAGTATATTTTACTCGCCACTCCACGCGCTTTAAGATGCCGCCTATCCGAGTACGCTATCTGAAATAGGAGCGACGTAAATTGAACAAATGTGTTAGAATTTTGCTGAATTCTTAAATTAACCATAATATAAAATGATCTAATCGGGTCTCTGATTGCCCTACCCTAGAAGTTTAGTAGTGCATTTTACTCGCCATTTCATGCGCCTTGAGATGCCGCTTATCCCAATGCGCTATCTGAAATAGGAGCGACGTAAATTGAACAAATGTGATAGAATTTCGCTGAATTCTTATATTAACCAAAATATAAAATGATCTAAGCGGGTCTCTGATTGCCCTATCATAGAAGCTTAATAGTGCATTTTACTCGCCATTCCACGCGCTTTAAGTTGCCGCCTAGCCCAGTACGCTATCTGAAATAGGAGCTACGTAAGTTGAACAAATGTCACAGAATTACGCTAAATTCTTATATTAACCGTAATATAAAATGATCTAATCGGGTCTCTGTTTGCCTTATCCTAGAAGTTTAATAGTGCATTTTACTCGTCAATTCATGCGCTTTGCGATGCCGCTTAGCCCAATAAGCTATCTGAAATAGGAGCGACGTAAATTGAACAAATGTGATAGAATTTCGCTGAATTGATAAATTAACCATAATATAAAATGATCTAATCGAGTCTCTGTTTGCCCTACCCTAGAAGTTTAATAGTGCATTTTACTCGCCATTCCGCGCGCTTTAAGATGCCGCTTAGCCCAATACGCTATCTGAAATAGGAGCGACGTAAATTGAACAAATGTGATAGAATTTCGCTGAATTCTTATATTAACCAAAATATAAAATGATCTAATCGGGTCTCTGATTGCCCTACCCTAGAAGTTTAATAGTGCATTTTACTCGCCATTCCGCGCGCTTTAAGATGCCGCTTAGCCCAATACGCTATCTGAAATAGGAGCGACGTAAATTGAACAAATGTGATAGAATTTCGCTGAATTCTTATATTAACCAAAATATAAAATGATCTAATCGGGTTTCTGTTTGCCTTATCCTAGAAGTTTAATAGTGCATTTTACTCGCCATTTCTTGCGCCTTGAGATGACGCTTAGCACAAGTCGCTATCTGAAATAGGAGCGACGTAAATTGAACAAATGTGATAGAATTTCGCTGAATTCTTATATTAACCGTAATATAAAATGATCTAATCGGGTCTCTGTTTGCCTTACCCTAGAAGTTTAATAGTGCATATTACTCGCCATTTCATGCGCTTTGAGATGCCGCTTAGCCCAATATGCTATCTGATATAGGAGCGACGTAAATTGAACAAATGCGATAGAATTACGCTGAATTCTTATATTAAAGAAAATATAAAATGATCTAAACGGGACTCTGATTGCCCTATCATAGACGTTTAGTAGTGCATTTTACTCGCCCTTCCACGCGCTTTAAGATGCCGCCTAGCCCAGTACACTATCTGACATAGGAGCGACGTAAATTGAAAAAATGTGATAGAATTTCGCTGAATTCTTATATTAACCAAAATATAAAATGATCTAATGGGGTCTCTGTTTGCCCTACCTTAGAAGTTTAATAGTGCATTTTACTCGCCATTTCTTGCGCTTTGAGATGCCGCTTAGCCCAATACGCTGTCTGAAATAGGAGCGACGTAAAATGAACAAATGTGATAGGATTTCGCTGAATTCTTAAATTAACCATAATATAAAATGATCTAATCGGGTCTATATGTGCCCAACCCTAGAAGCTTAATAGTGCATTTTACTCGCCATTTCATGCGCTTTGAGATGCCGCTTAGCCCAATACGCTGTACTGAAATAGGAGCGACGTAAATTGAACAAATGTGATAGAATTTCGCTGAATTCTTATATTAACCAAAATATAACATGATCTAATCGGGTCTCTGATTGCCCTACCCTAGAAGTTTAATAGTGCATTTTACTCGCCATTTCATGCGCTTTGAGATGCCGCTTAGCCCAATTCGCTATCTGAAATAGGAGCGACGTAGTTGAACAAATGTGATAGAATAACGCTGAATTCTTATATTAACCGTAATATAAAATGGTCTAATCGGGTCTCCATTTGCCTTATCCTAGAAGTTTAATAGTGCATTTTACTCGCCATTTCATGCGCTTTGAGATGCCGCTTAGCCCAGTACGCTATCTGAAATAGGAGCGATGAAAATTGAACAAATGTGATAGAATTTCGATGAATTCATTTATTAACCAAAATATAAAATGATCTAATCGGGTCTCTGATTGCCCTACCCTAGAAGTTTAATAGTGCATTTTACTCGCCATTTCATGCGCTTTGAGATGCGGCTTAGCCCAATACGCTATCTGAAATAGGAGCGACGTAAATTGAACAAATGTGATAGAATTTCGCTGAATTCTTAAATTAACCATAATATAAAATGATCTAATGGGGTCTCTGTTTGCCCTACCCTAGCAGTTTAATAGTGAATTTTACTCGCCATTTCTTGCGCTTTGAGATGCCGCTTAGCCCAATACGCTATCTGAAATAGGAGCGACGTAAATTGAACAAATGTGATAGAATTTCGCTGAATTCTTATATTAACCAAAATATAAAATGATCTAATCGGGTCTCTGATTGCCCTACCCTAGAAGTTTAATAGTGCATTTTACTCGCCATTTCATGCGCTTTGAGATGCTGCTTAGCCCAATACGCTATCTGAAATAGGAGCGACGTAAATTGAACAAATGTGATAGAATTTCGCTGAATTCTTATATTAACCAAAATATAAAATGATCTAATCGGGTCTCTGATTGCCCTACCCTAGATGTTTAATAGTGCATTTTACTCGCCATTTCATGCGCTTTGAGATGCCGCTTAGCCCAATACGCTATCTGAAATAGGAGCGACGTAAGTTGAACAAATGTGATAGAATTACGCTGAATTCTTATATTAACCGTAATATAAAATGGTCTAATCGGATCTCCGTTTGCCTTATCTTAGAAGTTTATTAGTGCATTTTACTCGTCATTCCATGCGCTTTGAGATGCCGCTTAGCCCAATACGCTATCTGAAATAGGAGCGACGTAAATTGAACAAATGTGATACAATTTTGCTGAATTCTTAAATTAACCATAATATAAAATGATCTAATCGGGTCTCTATGTGCCCAGCCCTAGAAGCTTAATAGTGCATTTTACTCGCCATTTCTTGCGCTTTGAGATGCCGCTTAGCCCAATGCGCTATCTGAAATAGGAGCGACGTAAATTGAACAAATGTGATAGAATTTCGCTGAATTCTTATATTAACCAAAATATAAAATGATCTAATCGGGTCTCTGATTGCCCTACCCTAGAAGTTTAATAGTGCATTTTACTCCCCATTTCATGCCCTTTGAGATGCCGCTTAGCCCAATACGCTATCTGAAATAGGAGCGACGTAAATTAAACAAATGTGATAGAATTTCGCTGAATTCTTATATTAACCAAAATATAAAATGATCTAACCGGGTCTCTGATTGCCCTATCATAGAAGTTTAATAGTATATTTTACTCGCCACTCCACGCGCTTTAAGATGCCGCCTATCCGAGTACGCTATCTGAAATAGGAGCGACGTAAATTGAACAAATGTGTTAGAATTTTGCTGAATTCTTAAATTAACCATAATATAAAATGATCTAATCGGGTCTCTGATTGCCCTACCCTAGAAGTTTAGTAGTGCATTTTACTCGCCATTTCATGCGCCTTGAGATGCCGCTTATCCCAATGCGCTATCTGAAATAGGAGCGACGTAAATTGAACAAATGTGATAGAATTTCGCTGAATTCTTATATTAACCAAAATATAAAATGATCTAATCGGGTCTCTGATTGCCCTATCATAGAAGCTTAATAGTGCATTTTACTCGCCATTCCACGCGCTTTAAGTTGCCGCCTAGCCCAGTACGCTATCTGAAATAGGAGCTACGTAAGTTGAACAAATGTCACAGAATTACGCTGAATTCTTATATTAACCGTAATATAAAATGATCTAATCGGGTCTCTGTTTGCCTTATCCTAGAAGTTTAATAGTGCATTTTACTCGTCAATTCATGCGCTTTGCGATGCCGCTTAGCCCAATAAGCTATCTGAAATAGGAGCGACGTAAATTGAACAAATGTGATAGAATTTCGCTGAATTGATAAATTAACCATAATATAAAATGATCTAATCGAGTCTCTGTTTGCCCTACCCTAGAAGTTTAATAGTGCATTTTACTCGCCATTCCGCGCGCTTTAAGATGCCGCTTAGCCCAATACGCTATCTGAAATAGGAGCGACGTAAATTGAACAAATGTGATAGAATTTCGCTGAATTCTTATATTAACCAAAATATAAAATGATCTAATCGGGTTTCTGTTTGCCTTATCCTAGATGTTTAATAGTGCATTTTACTCGCCATTTCTTGCGCCTTGAGATGACGCTTAGCACAAGTCGCTATCTGAAATAGGAGCGACGTAAATTGAACAAATGTGATAGAATTTCGCTGAATTCTTATATTAACCAAAATATAAAATGATCTAATCGGGTCTCTGATTGCCCTACCCTAGAAGTTTAATAGTGCATTTTACTCCCCATTTCATGCACTTTGAGATGCCGCTTAGCCCAATACGCTATCTGAAATAGGAGCGACGTAAATTAAACAAATGTGATAGAATTTCGCTGAATTCTTATATTAACCAAAATATAAAATGATCTAACCGGGTCTCTGATTGCCCTATCATAGAAGTTTAATAGTACATTTTACTCGCCACTCCACGCGCTTTAAGATGCCGCCTATCCGAGTACGCTATCTGAAATAGGAGCGACGTAAATTGAACAAATGTGTTAGAATTTTGCTGAATTCTTAAATTAACCATAATATAAAATGATCTAATCGGGTCTCTGATTGCCCTACCCTAGAAGTTTAGTAGTGCATTTTACTCGCCATTTCATGCGCCTTGAGATGCCGCTTATCCCAATGCGCTATCTGAAATAGGAGCGACGTAAATTGAACAAATGTGATAGAATTTCGCTGAATTCTTATATTAACCAAAATATAAAATGATCTAAGCGGGTCTCTGATTGCCCTATCATAGAAGCGGAATAGTGCATTTTACTCGCCATTCCACGCGCTTTAAGTTGCCGCCTAGCCCAGTACGCTATCTGAAATAGGAGCTACGTAAGTTGAACAAATGTCACAGAATTACGCTGAATTCTTATATTAACCGTAATATAAAATGATCTAATCGGGTCTCTGTTTGCCTTATCCTAGAAGTTTAATAGTGCATTTTACTCGTCAATTCATGCGCTTTGCGATGCCGCTTAGCCCAATAAGCTATCTGAAATAGGAGCGACGTAAATTGAACAAATGTGATAGAATTTCGCTGAATTGATAAATTAACCATAATATAAAATGATCTAATCGAGTCTCTGTTTGCCCTACCCTAGAAGTTTAATAGTGCATTTTACTCGCCATTCCGCGCGCTTTAAGATGCCGCTTAGCCCAATACGCTATCTGAAATAGGAGCGACGTAAATTGAACAAATGTGATAGAATTTCGCTGAATTCTTATATTAACCAAAATATAAAATGATCTAATCGGGTCTCTGATTGCCCTACCCTAGAAGTTTAATAGTGCATTTTACTCGCCATTCCGCGCGCTTTAAGATGCCGCTTAGCCCAATACGCTATCTGAAATAGGAGCGACGTAAATTGAACAAATGTGATAGAATTTCGCTGAATTCTTATATTAACCAAAATATAAAATGATCTAATCGGGTTTCTGTTTGCCTTATCCTAGAAGTTTAATAGTGCATTTTACTCGCCATTTCTTGCGCCTTGAGATGACGCTTAGCACAAGTCGCTATCTGAAATAGGAGCGACGTAAATTGAACAAATGTGATAGAATTTCGCTGAATTCTTATATTAACCGTAATATAAAATGATCTAATCGGGTCTCTGTTTGCCTTACCCTAGAAGTTTAATAGTGCATATTACTCGCCATTTCATGCGCTTTGAGATGCCGCTTAGCCCAATATGCTATCTGATATAGGAGCGACGTAAATTGAACAAATGCGATAGAATTACGCTGAATTCTTATATTAACCAAAATATAAAATGATCTAATCGGGTCTCTGATTGCCCTATCATAGAAGATTAATAGTGCATTTTACTCGCCATTCCACGCGCTTTAAGATGCCGCCTAGCCCAGTATGCTATCTGAAATAGGAACGACGTAAATTGAACAAACGTAATAGAATTTTGCTGAATTCTTAAATTAACCATAATATAAAATCATCTAATCGGGTCTCTGATTGCCTTACCCTAGAAGTTAAATGTGCATTTTACTCGCCTATCCACGCGCTTTAAGATTCCGCCTAGCGCAGTACGCTATCTGAAATAGGAGCGACGTAAATTGAACAAATGTGATAGAATTTGGCTGAATTCTTAAATTAACCATAATATAAAATGATCTAATCGGGTCTCTGTTTGCCCTACCCTAGAAGTTTAATAGTGCATTTTACTCGCCATTTCATGCGCTTTGAGATGGCGCTTAGCCCAATACGCTATCTGAAATAGGAGCGACGTAAATTGAACAAATGTGATAGAATTTGCCTGAATTCTTATATTAACCTTAATGTAAAATGATCTAATCGGGTCTTTGTTCGCCCAACCCTAGAAGTTTAATAGTGCATTTTACTCGCCATTTCATGCGCTTTGAGATGCCGCTTAGCCCAATACGCTATCTGAAATAGGAGCGACATAAATTGAACAAATGTGATAGAGTTTCGCTGAATTCTTAAATTAACCATAATATAAAATGATCTTATCGGGTCTCTGTTTGCCCTACCCTAGAAGTTTAATAGTGCATTTTACTCGCCATTTCTTGCGCTTAGAGATGCCGCTTAGCCCAATACGCTATCTGAAATATCAGCGACGTAAATTGAACAAATGTGATAGAATTACGCTGAATTCTTATATTAACCGTAATATAAAATGATCTGATCGGGTCTCTGATTGCCCTATCATAGAAGCTTAATAGTGCATTTTACTCGCCATTCCACGCGCTTTAAGTTGCCGCCTAGCCCAGTACGCTATCTGAAATAGGAGCTACGTAAGTTGAACAAATGTCACAGAATTACGCTGAATTCTTATATTAACCGTAATATAAAATGATCTAATCGGGTCTCTGTTTGCCTTATCCTAGAAGTTTAATAGTGCATTTTACTCGTCAATTCATGCGCTTTGCGATGCCGCTTAGCCCAATAAGCTATCTGAAATAGGAACGACGTAAATTGAACAAATGTGATAGAATTTCGCTGAATTGATAAATTAACCATAATATAAAATGATCTAATCGAGTCTCTGTTTGCCCTACCCTAGAAGTTTAATAGTGCATTTTACTCGCCATTCCGCGAGCTTTAAGATGCCGCTTAGCCCAATACGCTATCTGAAATAGGAGCGACGTAAATTGAACAAATGTGATAGAATTTCGCTGAATTCTTATATTAACCAAAATATAAAATGATCTAATCGGGTCTCTGATTGCCCTATCATAGAAGTTTAATAGTGCATTTTACTCGCCATTCCACGCGCTTTAAGTTGCCGCCTAGCCCAGCACGCTATCCGAAATAGGAACGACGTAAATTGAACAAATGTAATAGAATTTTGCTGAATTCTTAAATTAACCATAATATAAAATCATCTAATCGGGTCTCTGATTGCCTAAACCCTAGAAGTTTAATAGTGCATTTTACTCGCCATTTCTTGCGCTTAGAGATGCCGCTTAGCCCAATACGCTATCTGAAATATCAGCAACGTAAATTGAACAAATGTGATAGAATTACGCTGAATTCTTATATTAACCGTAATATAAAATGATCTAATCGGGTCTCTGTTTGCCTTATCCTAGAAGTTTAATAGTGCATTTTACTCGCCATTCCATGCGCTTTGAGATGCCGCTTAGCCCAATAAGCTATCTGAAAGAGGAGCGATGTAACTTGAACAAATGTGATAGAATTTCGCTGAATTCTTAAATTAACCATAATATGAAATGACCTAATCGGGTCTCTGTTTGCGCTACCCTAGAAGTTTAATAGAGCATTTTACTCGTCATTTCATGCGCTTTGAGATGCCGCCTAGCCCAGTACGCTATCTGAAATAGGAGCGACGTAAATTGAACAAATGTGATAGAATTTCGCTGAATTCTTTTATTTACCATAATGTTAAATGATCTAATCGGGTCTCTGTTCGCCCTAGCGTACAAGCTTAATAGTGCATTTTATTCGTCATTTCATGCGCTTTGAGATGCCGCTTAGCCCAATACGCTATCTGAAATAGGAGCGACGCAAATTGAACAAATGTGATAGAATTTCGCTGAATTCTTATATTAACCATAATATAAAATGATGTAATCGGGTCTCTGTTCGCCCTACCCAAGAAGTTTAATAGTGCATTTCTCTCGTCATTTCATGCGCTTTGAGATGCCGCTTAGCCCAATAGCTATCTGAAATAGGAGCGACGTAAATTGAACAAATGTGATAGGATTTCCCTGAAATCTTATATTAACCGTAATATAAAATGATCTAATCGGGTCTCTGTTTGCATTACCCGAGAAGTTTAATAGTGCATTTTACTCGCCATTCCACGCGCTTTAAGATGCCGCCTATCCGAGTACGCTTTCTGAAATAGGAGCGACGTAAGTTGAACAAATGTGATAGAATAACGCTGAATTCTTATATTAACCGTAATATAAAATGGTCTAATCGGGTCTCCGTTTGCCTTATGCTAGAAGTTTAATAGTGCATTTTACTCGCCATTCCACGCGCTTTAAGATACCGCGTAGCCCAGTACGCTATCTGAAATAGGAGCGACGTAAATTGAACAAATGTGATAGAATTTTGCTGAATTCTTAAATTAACCATAATATAAAATGATGTAATCGGGTCTCTGTTCGCCCTACCCAAGAAGTTTAATAGTGCATTTCTCTCGTCATTTCATGCGCTTTGAGATGCCGCATAGCCCAATACGCTATCTGAAATAGGAGCGACGTAAATTGAACAAATGTGATAGAATTTTGCTGAATTCTTAAATTAACCATAATATAAAATGATCTAATCGGGTCTCTGATTGCCCTACCCTAGAAGTTTAATAGTGCATTTTACTCGTCATTTCATGCGCTTTGAGATGCCGCTTAGCCCAATAAGCTGTCTGAAATAGGAGCGACGTAAATTGAACAAATGTGATAGAAGTTCCCTGAATACTTATATTAACCTTAATGTCAAATGATCTAATCGGGTCTCTGTTCGCCATGCCCTAGAAGTTTAATAGTGCATTTTACTCGCCATTTCATGCGCTTTGAGATGCCGCTTAGCCCAATACGCTATCTGAAATAGGAGCGACGTAAAATGAACAAATGTGATAGGATTTCGCTGAATTCTTAAATTAACCATAATATAAAATGATCTAATCGGGTCTCTATGTGCCCAACCCTAGAAGCTTAATAGTGCATTTTACTCGCCATTTCTTGCGCTTTGAGATGCCGCTTAGCCCAATACGCTATCTGAAATAGGAGCGACGTAAATTGAACAAATGTGATAGAATTTCCCTGAAATGTTATAGTAAACAAAATATAAAATGATCTATTCGGAACTCTGATTGCCCTATCATAGAAGTTTTGTAGTGCATTTTACTCGCCGTTCCACGCGCTTTAAGATGCCGCCTAGCGCAGTACGCTATCTGAAATAGGAGCGACGTTAGTTGAACAAATGTGATAGAATTACGCTGAATTCTTATATTAACCGTAATATAAAATGATCTATTCGGGTCTCTGTTCGCCCTACCCTAGAAGTTTAATAGTGCATTTCACTCGCCATTCCATGCGCTTTGAGATGCCGCTTAGCCCAATACGCTATCTGAAATAGGAGCGACGTAAATTGAACAAATGTGATAGAATTTCGCTGGATTCTTATATTAACCAAAATATAAAATGATCTAATCGGGTCTCTGATTGCCCTACCCTAGAAGTTTAATAGTGCATTTTACTCGCCATTTCATGCGCTTTGAGATGCCGCTTCGCCCAATACGCTATCTGAAATGGGAGCGACGTAAATTAAACAAATGTGATAGAATTTCTCTGAATTCTTATATTAACCATAATATAAAATGATCTAATCGGGTCTCTGATTGCCTTACCCTAGAAGTTTAATAGTGCATTTTACTCACCATTCCACGCGCTTTAAGATGCCGCCTATCCGAGTACGCTATCTGAAATAGGAGCGACGTAAATTGAACAAATGTGATAGAATTTCGCTGAATTCTTATGTTAACCAAAATATAAAATGATGTAATCGGGTCTCTGTTCGCCCTACCCAAGAAGTTTAATAGTGCATTTCACTCGTCATTTCATGCGCTTTGAGATGCCGCTTAGCCCAATAGCTATCTGAAATAGGAGCGACGTAAATTGAACAAATGTGATAGAATTTCCCTGAAATCTTATATTAACCGTAATATAAAATGATCTAATCGGGTCTCTGTTTGCATTACCCTAGAAGTTTAATAGTGCATTTTACTCGCCATTCCACGCGCTTTAGGATGCCGCCTATCAGAGTACGCTATCTGAAATAGGAGCGACGTAAGTTGAACAAATGTGATAGAATTTCGCTGAATTCTGTAATTAACCATAATATGAAATGACCTAATCGGGTCTCTGTTCGCCCTACCCAAGAAGTTTAATAGTGCATTTCTCTCGTCATTTCATACGCTTTGAGATGCCGCTTAGCCCAATACGCTATCTGAAATAGGAGCGACGTAAATTGAACAAATGTGATAGAATTTCCCTGAAATCTTATATTAAACAATACATAAAATGATCTAAACGGGACTCTGATTGCCCTACCATAGAAATTTAGTAGTGCATTTTACTCGCCCTTCCACGCGCTTTAAGATGCCGCCTAGCCCAGTACACTATCTGAAATAGGAGCGACGTAAATTGAAAAAATGTGATAGAATTTCGCTGAATTCTTATATTAACCAAAATATAAAATGATCTAATGGGGTCTCTGTTTGCCCTACCCTAGAAGTTTAATAGTGCATTTTACTCGCCCTTTCGTGCGCTTTGAGATTCCGCTTAGCGCAATACGCTATCTGAAATAGGAGCGACGTAAATTGAACAAATGTGATAGAATTTCGATGAATTCATTTATTAACCAAAATATAAAATGATCTAATCGGGTCTCTGATTGCCCTACCCCAGAATTTTAATAGTGCATTTTACTCGCCATTTCATGCGCTTTGAGATGCCGCTTAGCCCAATGCGCTATCTGAAATAGGAGCGACGTAAATTGAACAAATGTGATAGAATTTCGCTGAATTCTTAAATTAACCATAATATAAAATGATCTAATGGGGTCTCTGTTTGCCCTACCCTAGAAGTTTAATAGTGCATTTTACTCGCCATTTCTTTCGCTTTGAGATGCCACTTAGCCCAATAAGCTATCTGAAATTGGAGCGACGTATATTGAACAAATGTGATAGAATTTCGCTGAATTCTTTTATTTACCATAATGTTAAATGATCTAATCGGGTCTCTGTTCGCCCTAGCGTAGAAGCTTAATAGTGCATTTTATTCGTCATTTCATGCGCTTTGAGATGCCGCTTAGCCCAATACGCTATCTGACATAGGAGCGACGTAAATTGAACAAATGTGATAGAATTACGCTGAATCCTTATATTAACCAAAATATAAAATGATCTAATCGGGTCTCTGATTGCCCTATTATAGAAGTTTAATAGTGCATTTTACTCGCCATTCCACGCGCTTTAAGATGCCGCCTAGCCCAATACGCTATATGAAATAGGAGCGACGTAAAATGAACAAATGTGATAGGATTTCGCTGAATTCTTAAATTAACCATAATATAAAATGATCTAATCGGGTCTATATGTGCCCAACCCTAGAAGCTTAATAGTGCATTTTACTCGCCATTTCTTGCGCTTTGAGATGCCGCTTAGCCCAATACGCTATCTGAAATAGGAGCGACGTAAATTGAACAAATGTGATAGAATTTCCCTGAAATCTTATATTAAACAATACATAAAATGATCTAATGGGGTCTCTGTTTGCATTACCCTCGAAGTTTAATAGTGCATTTTACTCGCCTTTCCACGCGCTTTAAGATGCCGCCTATCCGAGTGCGCTATCTGAAATAGGAGCGACGTAAGTTGAACAAATGTGATAGAATAACGCTGAATTCTTATATTAACCGTAATATAAAATGGTCTAATCGGATCTCCGTTTGCCTTATCCTAGAAGTTTATTAGTGCATTTTACTCGTCATTCCATGCGCTTTGAGATGCCGCTTAGCCCAAAACGCTATCTGAAATAGGAGCGATGTAAATTGAACAAATGTGATAGAATTTCGCTGAATTCTTATATTAACCAAAATATAAAATGATCTAATCGGGTCTCTGTTTGCCCTACCCTAGAAGTTTAATAGTGCATTTTACTCGCCATTTCTCGCGCTTTGAGTTGCCGCTTAGCCCAATACGCTATCTGAAATATCAGCGACGTAAATTGAACAAATGTGAGAGAATTTCGCTGAATTCTTAAATTAACCATAATATAAAATGATCTTATCGGGTCTCTGTTTGCACTACCCTAGAAGTTTAATAGTGCATTTTACTCGACATTTCTTGCGCTTTGAGATGCCGCTTAGTCCAATACGCTATCTGAAATATCAGCGACGTAAATTGAACAAATGTGAGAGAATTTCGCTGAATTCTTATATTAACCAAAATATGAAATGATCTAATCGGGTCTCTGATTGCCCTATCATAGAAGTTTAGAAGTGCATTTTACTCGCCCTTCCACGCGCTTTGAGATACCGCCTAGCCCAGTACGCTATCTGAAATAGGAGCGACGTAAGTTGAACAAATGTGATAGAATTACGCTGAATTCTTATATTAACCGTAATATAAAATGATCTAATCGGGTCTCTGTTTGCCCTACCCTAGAAGTTTAACAGTGCATTTTACTCGTTATTTCATGCGCTTTGAGATGCCGCATAGCCCAATACGCTATCTGTAATCGGAACGACGTAAATTGAACAAATGTGATAGAATTTTTCTGAATTCTTAAATTAACCATAATATAAAATGATCTAATCGGGTCTCTGTTTGCCCTACCCTTGAAGTTTAATAGTGCATTTTACTCGCCATTTCCACGCGCTTTAAGATGCCGCCTAGCACAGTACGCTATCTGAAATAGGAGCGACGTAAATGGAACAAATGTGTTAGAATTTCGCTGAATTATTATATTAACCAAAATATAAAATAATCTAATCGGGTCTCTGATTTCCCTATCATAGAAGTTTAACAGTGCATTTGACTCGCCATTTCATGCGCTTTGAGATGCCGCCTAGCCCAGTACGCTATCTGAAATAGGAGCGACGTATGTTGAACAAATGTGATAGAATTTCCCTGAATTCTTATATTAACCTTAATGTAAAATGATCTAATCGGGTCTCTGTTTGCACTACCCTAGAAGTTTAATAGTGCATTTTACTCGACATTTCTTGCGCTTTGAGATGCCGCTTAGTCCAATACGCTATCTGAAATATCAGCGACGTAAATTGAACAAATGTGAGAGAATTTCGCTGAATTCTTAAATTAACCATAATATACAATGATCTAATCGGGTCTCTGTTTGCCCTACCCTAGAAGTTTAACAGTGCATTTTACTCGCCATTTCATGCGCTTTGAGATGCCGCTTAGCCCAATACGCTATCTGAAATAGGAGCGACGTAAATTGAACAAATGTGATAGAATTTCGCTGAATTCTTAAATTAACCATAATATAAAATGATCTAATGGGGTCTCTGTTTGCCCTACCCTAGAAGTTTAATAGTGCATTTTACTCGTTATTTCATGCGCTTTGAGATGCCGCTTAGCACAATACGCTATCTGAAATAGGAGCGATGTAAATTGATCAAATGTGATAGAATTTCGCTGAATTCTTTTATTAACCATAACGTAAAATGATCTAATCGGGTCTCTGGTCGCACTAGCGTAGAAGCTTAATTGTGCATTTTATTCGTCATTTCATGCGCTTTGAGATGCCGCTTAGCCCAATACGCTATCTGAAATAGGAGCGACGTAAATTGAACAAATGTGATAGAATTTCGCTGAATTCTTATATTAACCAAAATATAAATGATCTAATCTGATCTCTGATTGCCCTATCATAGAAGTTTAATAGTGCATTTTACTCGCCATTCCATGCGTTTTAAGGTGCCGCCTAGCCCAGTACGCTATCTGAAATAGGAGCGACGTAAACTGAACAAATGTGATAGAATTTTGCTGAATTCTTAAATTAACCATAATATAAAATGATCTAGTCGGGTCTCTGATTGCCCTACCCTAGAAGTTTAATAGTGCATTTTACTCGCCATTTCATGCGCTTTGAGATGCCGTTTAGCCCAATACGCTATCTGAAATAGGAGCGACGTAAATTGAACAAATGTGATAGAATTTCGCTGAATTCTTATATTAACCAAAATATAAAATGATCTAATGGGGTCTCTGTTTGCCCCATCATAGAAGTTTAATAGTGCATTTTACCCGCCATTCCACGCGCTTTAAGATGCCGCCTAGCCCAGTACGCTATCTGAAATAGGAGCTACGTAAGTTGAACAAATGTGTCAGAGTTACGCTGAATTCTTATATTAACCGCAATATAAAATGATCTAATCGGGTCTCTGTTTGCCTTATCCTAGAAGTTTAATAGTGCATTTTACTCGCCATTTCATGCGCTTTGAGATGCCGCTTAGCCCAATACGCTATCTGAAATAGGAGCCACGTAAGTTGAACAAATGTCATAAAATTTCGCTGAATTCTTATATTTACCGTAATATAAAATGATCTAATCAGTTCTCTGATTGCCCTACCATAGAAGTTTAATGGTGCATTTTACTCGCCATTCCACGCGCTTTAAGTTGCCGCCTAGCCCAGTACGCTATCTGAAATAGGAGCTACGTAAGTTGAACAAATGTGACAGAATTACGCTGAATTCTTATATTTACCGTAATATAAAATGATCTAATCGGGTCTCTGTTTGCCTTATCCTAGAAGTTTAATAATGCATTTTACTCGCTATTTCATACGCTTTGAGATGCCGCTTAGCCCAATACGCTATCTGAAATAGGAGCGACGTAAATTGAACAAATGTGATAGAAATTCGCTGAATTCTTATATTAACCTCAATGTAAAATGATCTAATCGGGTCTTCGTTCGCCCTACCCTAGATGTTTAATAGTGCATTTCACTCGTCATTTCATGCGCTTTGAGATGCCGCTTAGCCCAATAAGGTATCTGAAATAGGAGCGACGTAAATTGACCAAATGCGATAGAACTTCGCTGAATTCTTATATTAACCAAAATATAAAATGATCTAATCGGGTCTCTGATTGCCCTATCATAGCAGTTTAATAGTGCATTTTACTCGCCATTTCTTGCGCTTTGAGATGCCGCTTAGCCCAGTACGCTATCTGAAATAGGAGCGACGTAAATTGAACAAATGTGATAGAATTTTGCTGAATTCTTAAATTAACCATAATATAAAATGATCTAATCGGGTCTCTGTTTGCCTTACCCTAGAAGTTTAATAGTGCATTTTACTCGCCATTTCATGCGCTTTGAGATGCCGCTTAGCCCAATACGCTATCTGAAATAGGAGCGACGTAAATTGAACAAATGTTATAGAATTTCGCTGAATTCTTAAATTAACCATAATATAAAATGATCTAATGGGGTCTCTGATTGCCCTACCCTAGAAGATTAATAGTGCATTTCACTCGCCATTTCATGCGCTTTGAGATGCCGCTTAGCCCGATACGCTATCTGAAATAGGAGCGACGTAAATTGAACAAATGTGATAGAATTTCGCTGAATTCTTATATTAACCAAAATATAAAATGATCTAATCGGGTCTGTGATTGCCCTATCATAGAAGTTTAATAGTGCATTTTACTCGCCATTCCACGCGCTTTAAGGTGCCGCCTAGCCCAGTACGCTATCTGAAATAGGAGCGACGTAAGTTGAACAAATGTGATAGAATTTTGCTGAATTCTTATATTAACCGTAATATAAAATGATCTAATCGGGTCTCTGTTTGCCCTACCCTAGAAGTTTAATAGTGCATTTTACTAGCCATTTCTTGCGCTTTGAGATGCCGCTTATCCCAGTACGCTATCTGAAATAGGAGCGACGTAAATTGATCAAATGTGATAGAATTTCGCTGAATTTTTTTATTAACCATAACGTAAAATGATCTAATCGGGTCTCTGTTCGCCCTAGCGTAGAAGCTTAATTGTGCATTTTATTCGTCATTTCATACGCTTTGAGATGCCGCTTAGCCCAATACGCTATCTGAAATATCAGCGACGTAAATTGAACAAATGTGAGAGAATTTCGCTGAATTCTGAAATTAACCATAATAAAAAATGATCTTATCGGGTCTCTGTTTGCCCTAACCTAGAAGTTTAATAGTGCATTTTACTCGACATGTCTTGCGCTTTGAGATGCCGCTTAGTCCAATACGCTGTCTGAAATATCAGCGACGTAAATTGAACAAATGTGAGAGAATTTCGCTGAATTCTTATATTAACCAAAATATAAAATGATCTAATCGGGTCTCTGATTGCCGTATCATAGAAGTTTAGTAGTGCATTTTACTCGCCCTTCCACGCGCTTTGAGATACCGCCTTGCCCAGTACGCTATCTGAAATAGGAGCGACGTAAGTTGAACAAATGTGATAGAATTACGCTGAATTCTTATATTAACCGTAATATAAAATGATCTAATCGGGTCTCTGTTTGCCCTATCATAGAAGTTTAATAGTGCATTTTACTCGCCATTCCACGCGCTTTAAGTTGCCGCCTAGCCCAGTACGCTATCTGAAATAGGAGCTACGTAAGTTGAACAAATGTGACAGAATTACGCTGAATTCTTATATTAACCGTAATATAAAATGATCTAATCGGGTCTCTGTTTGCCCTACCCTAGAAGTTTAATAGTGCATTTTACTCGCCATTTCTTGCGCTTTGAGATGCCGCTTAGCCCAATACGCTATCTGAAATATCAGCGACGTAAATTGAACAAATGTGAGAGAATCTCGCTGAATTCTTATATTAACCAAATATAAAATGATCTAATCGGGTCTATGATTGCCCTATCATAGAAGTTTAAAAGTGCATTTTACTCGCCATTCCACGCGCTTTAAGATGTCGCCTAGCCCAGTACGCTATCTGAAATAGGAGCGACGTAAATTGAACAAATGTGATAGAATTTCGCTGAATTCTTATATTAACCAAAATATAAAATGATCTAATCGGGTCTCTGATTGCCCTATCATAGAAGCTTAATAGTGCATTTTACTCACCACTCCACGCGCTTTAAGATGCCGCCTAGCCCAGTACGCTATCTGAAATAGGAGCGACGTATGTTGAACAAATGTGATAGAATATCCCTGAATTCTTATATTAACCTTAATGTAAAATGATCTAATCGGGTCTCTGTTTGCCCTACCCCAGAAGTTTAATAGTGCATTTCACTCGTCATTTCATGCGCTTTGCGATGCCGCTTAGCCCAATAAGCTATCTGAAATAGGAGCGACGTAAATTGAACAAATGTGATAGAATTTCGCTGAATTCTTATATTAACCAAAATATAAAATGATCTAGTCGGGTCTCTGATTGCCCTATCATAGAAGTTTAATAGTGCATTTTACTCGCCATTCCACGCGCTTTAAGGTGCCGCCTAGCCCAGTACGCTCTCTGAAATAGGAGCGACGTAAGTTGAACAAATGTGATAGAATTTCGCTGAATTCTTATATTAACCGTAATATAAAATGATCTAATCGGGTCTCTGCTTGCCCTACCCTAGAAGTGTAACAGTGCATTTTACTCGTCATTTCATGCGCTTCGAGATGCCGCATAGCCCAATACGCTATCTGACATAGGAGCGACGTAAATTGAACAAATGTGATAGAATTTCGCTGAATTCTTAAATTAACCATAATATAAAATGATCTAATGGGGTCTCTGATTGCCCTACCCTAGAAGATTAATAGTGCATTTCACTCGCCATTTCATGCGCTTTGAGATGCCACTTAGCCCAATACGCTATCTGACATAGGAGCGACGTAAATTGAACAAATGTGATAGAATTTCCCTGAAATCTTATATTAAACAAAATATAAAATGATCTAAACGGGACTCTGATTGCCCTGTCATAGAAGTTTAGTAGTGCATTTTACTCGCCCTTCCACGCGCTTTAAGATGCCGCCTGGCCCAGTACACTATCTGAAATAGGAGCGACGTATGTTGAACAAATGTGATAGATTTACGCTGAATTCTTATATTAACCGTAATATAAAATGATCTAATAGGGTCTCTGTTTGCCTTACCCTAGAAGTTTAATAGTGCATTTTACTCGCCATTTCATGCGCTTTGAGATGCCGCTTAGCCCAATACGCTATCTGCAATAGGAGCGACGTAAATTGAACAAATGTGATAGAATTTCGCTGAATTCTTAAATTAACCATAATATAAAATGATCTAATCGGGTCTCTGTTTGCCCTACCCTAGAAGTTTAATAGTTCATTTTACTTGCCATTTCTTGCGCTTTGAGATGCCGCTTAGCCCAATACGCTATCTGAAATATCAGCGACGTAAATTGAACAAATGTGAGAGAATCTCGCTGAATTCTTATATTAACCTTAATGTAAAATGATCTAATCGGGTCTCTGTTCGCCCTACCCTAGAAGATTAATAGTGCATTTCACTCGTCATTTCATGCGCTTTGAGATGCCGCTGAGCCCAATACGCTATCTGAAATAGGAGCCACGTAAATTGAACGAATGTGATAGAATTTTTCTGAATTCTTAAATAAACCATAATATGAAATGATCTAATCGGGTCTCTGTTTGCCTTACCCTAGAAGTTTAACAGTGCATTTTACTCGCTATTTCATGCGCTTTGAGATGCCGCTTAGCCCAATATGCTATCTGAAATAGGAGCGACGTAAATTGAACAAATGTGATAGAATTTTGCCGAATTCTTAAATTAACCATAATATAAAATGATGTAATCGGCTCTCTGTTCGCCCTACCCAAGAAGTTTAATAGTGCATTTCACTCGTCAGTTCATGCGCTTTGCGATGCCGCTTAGCCCAATATGCTATCTGACATAGGAGCGACGTAAATTGAACAAATGTGATAGAATTTCGCTGAATTCTTATATTAACCAAAATATAAAATGATCTAATCGGGTCTCTGATTGCCCTATCATAGAAGTTTAATAGTGCATTTTACTCGCCATTCCACGCGCTTTAAGTTGCCGCCTAGCCCAGTACGCTATCTGAAATAGGAGCGACGTAAGTTGAACAAATGTGACAGAATTACGCTGAATTCTTATATTAACCGTAATATAAAATGATCTAATCGGGTCTCTGTTTGCCCTACCCTAGAAGTTTAATAGTGCATTTTACTAGCCATTTCTTGCGCTTTGAGATGCCGCTTATCCCAGTACGCTATCTGAAATAGGAGCGACGTAAATTGATCAAATGTGATAGAATTTCGCAGAATTTTTTTATTAACCATAACGTAAAATGATCTAATCGGGTCTCTGTTCGCCCTAGCGTAGAAGCTTAATTGTGCATTTTATTCGTCATTTCATGCGCTTTGAGATGCCGCTTAGCCCAATACGCTATCTGAAATATCAGCGACGTAAATTGAACAAATGTGAGAGAATTTCGCTGAATTCTGAAATTAACCATAATATAAAATGATCTTATCGGGTCTCTGTTTGCCCTACCCTAGAAGTTTAATAGTGCATTTTACTCGACATGTCTTGCGCTTTGAGATGCCGCTTAGTCCAATACGCTGTCTGAAATATCAGCGACGTAAATTGAACAAATGTGAGAGAATTTCGCTGAATTCTTATATTAACCAAAATATAAAATGATCTCATCGGGTCTCTGATTGCCCTATCATAGAAGTTTAGTAGTGCATTTTACTCGCCCTTCCACGCGCTTTGAGATACCGCCTTGCCCAGTACGCTATCTGAAATAGGAGCGACGTAAGTTGAACAAATGTGATAGAATTACGCTGAATTCTTATATTAACCGTAATATAAAATGAACTAATCGGGACTCTGTTTGCCCTACCCTAGAAGTTTAACAGTGCATTGTACTCGTCATTTCATGCGCTTTGAGATGCCGCATAGCCCAATACGCTATCTGACATAGGAGCGACGTAAATTGAACAAATGTGATAGAATTTCGCTGAATTCTTAAATTAACCATAATATAAAATGATCTAATCGGGTCTCTGATTGCCCTATCATAGAAGTTTAATAGTGCATTTTACTCGCCATTCCACGCGCTTTAAGTTGCCGCCTAGCCCAGTACGCTATCTGAAATAGGAGCTACGTAAGTTGAACAAATGTGACAGAATTACGCTGAATTCTTATATTAACCGTAATATAAAATGATCTAATCGGGTCTCTGTTTGCCCTACCCTAGAAGTTTAATAGTGCATTTTACTCGCCATTTCTTGCGCTTTGAGATGCCGCTTAGCCCAGTACGCTATCTGAAATAGGAGCGACGTAAACTGAACAAATGTGATAGAATTTTGCTGAATTCTTAAATTAACCATAATATAAAATGATCTAATCGGGTCTCTGTTTGCCCTACCCTAGAAGTTTAATAGTGCATTTCACTCGTCATTTCATGCGCTTTGCGATGCCGCTTAGCCCAATAAGCTATCTGAAATAGGAGCGACGTGAATTGAACAAATGTGATAGAATTTCGCTGAATTCTTATATTAACCAAAATATAAAATGATCTAATCGGGTCTCTGATTGCCCTATCATAGAAGTTTAATAGTGCATTTTACTCGCCATTCCACGCGCTTTAAGGTGCCGCCTAGCCCAGTACGCTATCTGAAATAGGAGCGACGTAAGTTGAACAAATGTGATAGAATTTTGCTGAATTCTTAAATTAACCATAATGTAAAATGATCGAATCGGGTCTCTGATTGCCCTACCCTAGAAGTTTAATAGTTCATTTTACTCGCCATTTCTTGCGCTTTGAGATGCCGCTTAGCCCAATACGCTATCTGAAATATCAGCGACGTAAATTGAACAAATGTGAGAGAATCTCGCTGAATTCTTATATTAACCAAATATAAAATGATCTAATCGGGTCTATGATTGCCCTATCATAGAAGTTTAAAAGTGCATTTTACTCGCCATTCCACGCGCTTTAAGATGCCGCCTAGCCCAGTACGCTATCTGAAATAGGAGCGACGTAAATTGAACAAATGTGATAGAATTTCGCTGAATTCTTATATTAACCAAAATATAAAATGATCTAATCGGGTCTCTGATTGCCCTATCATAGAAGCTTAATAGTGCATTTTACTCATCACTCCACGCGCTTTAAGATGCCGCCTAGCACAGCACGCTATCTGAAATAGGAGCGACGTATGTTGAACAAATGTGATAGAATATCCCTGAATTCTTATATTAACCTTAATGTAAAATGATCTAATCGGGTCTCTGTTTGCCCTACCCCAGAAGTTTAATAGTGCATTTCACTCGTCATTTCATGCGCTTTGCGATGCCGCTTAGCCCAATAAGCTATCTGAAATAGGAGCGACGTAAATTGAACAAATGTGATAGAATTTCGCTGAATTCTTATATTAACCAAAATATAAAATGATCTAGTCGGGTCTCTGATTGCCCTATCATAGAAGTTTAATAGTGCATTTTACTCGCCATTCCACGCGCTTTAAGGTGCCGCCTAGCCCAGTACGCTCTCTGAAATAGGAGCGACGTAAGTTGAACAAATGTGATAGAATTTTGCTGAATTCTTAAATTAACCATAATGTAAAATGATCGAATCGGGTCTCTGATTGCCCTACCCTAGAAGTTTAATAGTTCATTTTACTCGCCATTTCTTGCGCTTTCAGATGCCGCTTGGCCCAATACGCTATCTGAAATATCAGCGACGTAAATTGAACAAATGTGAGAGAATCTCGCTGAATTCTTATATTAACCAAAATATAAAATGATCTAATCGGGTCTATGATTGCCCTATCATAGAAGTTTAAAAGTGCATTTTACTCGCCATTCCACGCGCTTTAAGATGCCGCCTAGCCCAGTACGCTATCTGAAATAGGAGCGACGTAAATTGAACAAATGTGATAGAATTTCGATGAATTCTTATATTAACCGTAATATAAAATGATCTAATCGGGTCTCTGCTTGCCCTACCCTAGAAGTGTAACAGTGCATTTTACTCGTCATTTCATGCGCTTCGAGATGCCGCATAGCCCAATACGCTATCTGACATAGGAGCGACGTAAATTGAACAAATGTGATAGAATTTCGCTGAATTCTTAAATTAACCATAATATAAAATGATCTAATGGGGTCTCTGATTGCCCTACCCTAGAAGATTAATAGTGCATTTCACTCGCCATTTCATGCGCTTTGAGATGCCGCTTAGCCCAATACGCTATCTGACATAGGAGCGACGTAAATTGAACAAATGTGATAGAATTTCGCTGAATTCTTAAATTAACCATAATATAAAATGATCTAATGGGGTCTCTGATTGCCCTACCCTAGAAGATTAATAGTGCATTTCACTCGCCATTTCATGCGCTTTGAGATGCCACTTAGCCCAATACGCTATCTGACATAGGAGCGACGTAAATTGAACAAATGTGATAGAATTTCCCTGAAATTTTATATTAAACAAAATATAAAATGATCTAAACGGGACTCTGATTGCCCTGTCATAGAAGTTTAGTAGTGCATTTTACTCGCCCTTCCACGCGCTTTAAGATGCCGCCTGGCCCAGTACACTATCTGAAATAGGAGCGACGTATGTTGAACAAATGTGATAGATTTACGCTGAATTCTTATATTAACCGTAATATAAAATGATCTAATCGGGTCTTTGATCGCCCTACCCTTGAAGTTTAATAGTGCATTTCACTCGTCATTTCATGCGCTTTGAGATGCCGCTTAGCCCAATAAGCTATCTGAAATAGGAGCGACGTAAATTGAACAAATGTGATAGGATTTCGCTGAATTCTTATATTAACCAAAATATGAAATGATCTGATCGGGTCTCTGATTGCCCTATCATAGAAGTTTAATAGTGCATTTTACTCGCCATTACACACGCTTTAAGATGCCGCCTAGACCAGTACGCTATCTGAAATAGGAACGACGTAAATTGAACAAATGTGATAGAATTTCGCTGAATTCTTATATTCACCAAAATATAAAATGATCTAATCGGGTCTCTGATTGCCCTATCATAGAAGATTAATAGTGCAGTTTACTCTCCACTCCACGCGCTTTAAGATGCCGCCTAGCCCAGTACGCTATCTGATATAGGAACGACGTAAATTGAACAAATGTGATAGAATTTTGCTGAATTCTTAAATTAACCATAATATAAAATGATCTAATCGGGTCTCTGTTTGCCTTATCCTAGAAGTTTAATAGTGCATTTTACTCGCCATTTCTTGCGCTTTGAGATGACCCTTAGCACAAGTCGCTATCTGAAATACGAGCGATGTAAATTGAACAAATGTGATAGAATTTCGCTGAATTCTTATATTAACCTTAATGTAAAATGATCTAATCGGGTCTTTGATCGCCCTACCCTTGAAGTTTAATAGTGCATTTCACTCGTCATTTCATGCGCTTTGAGATGCCGCTTAGCCCAATAAGCTATCTGAAATAGGAGCGACGTAAATTGAACAAATGTGATAGGATTTCGCTGAATTCTTATATTAACCAAAATATGAAATGATCTGATCGGGTCTCTGATTGCCCTATCATAGAAGTTTAATAGTGCATTTTACTCGCCATTACACACGCTTTAAGATGCCGCCTAGACCAGTACGCTATCTGAAATAGGAACGACGTAAATTGAACAAATGTGATAGAATTTCGCTGAATTCTTATATTAACCAAAATATAAAATGATCTAATCGGGTCTCTGATTGCCCTATCATAGAAGTTTAATAGTGCATTTTACTCGCCATTCCGCGCGCTTTAAGTTGCCGCCTAGCCCAGTATGCTATCTGTAATAGGAACGACGTAAATTGAACAAATGTGATAGAATTTTGCTGAATCCTTAAATTAACCATAATATAAAATGATCTAATCGGGTCTCTGATTGCCCTACCCTAGAAGTTTAATAGCGCATTTTACTCAGCATTTCATGCGCTTTGAGATGCCGCTTATCCCAATACGCTATCTGAAATAGGAGCGACGTAAATTAAACATATGTGATAGAATTTCGCTGAATTCTTATATTAACCAAAATATAAAATGATCTAATCGGGTCTCTGATTGCCCTATCATAGAAGTTTAATAGTGCATTTTACTCGCCATTCCTCGCGCTTTAAGATGCCGCCTATCCGGGTACGCTATCTGAAATAGGAGCGACGTAAATTGAACAAATGTGAGAGAATTTCGCTGAATTCTTAAATTAACCATAATATAAAATGATCTAATGGGGTCTCTGTTTGCCCTACCCTAGAAGTTTAATGGTGCATTTTACTCGCCATTTCCTGCGCTTTGAGATGCCGCTTAGCACAAGTCGCTATCTGAAATAGGAGCGATGTAAATTGAACAAATGTGATAGAATTTCGCTGAATTCTTATATTAAACTTAATGTAAAATGATCAAATCGGGCCTTTGTTCGCCCTACCCTAGAAGTTTAATAGTGCATTTTACTCGCCATTACACACGCTTTAAGATGCCGCCTAGCCCAGTACGCTATCTGAAATAGGAGCTACGTAAGTTGAACAAATGTGATAGAATTTTGCTGAATTCTTAAATTAACCATAATATAAAATGATATAATCGGGTCTCTGTTTGCCCTACCCAAGAACTTTAATAGTGCATATCTCTCGTCATTTCATGCGCTTTGAGATGCCGCTTAGCCCAATACGCTATCTGAAATAGGAGCGACGTAAATTGAACAAATGTGATAGAATTTCCATGAAATCTTATATTAAACAAAATATAAAATGATCTAAACGGGACTCTGATTGCCCTATCATAGAAGTTTAGTAGTGCATTTTACTCGCCCTTCCACGCGCTTTACGATGCCGCCTAGCCCAGTACACTATCTGCAATAGGAGCTACGTATGTTGAACAAATGTGATATAATTACTCTGAATTCTTATATTAACCGTAATATTAAATGATCTAATCGGGTCTCGGTTTGCCTTACCCTAGAAGTTTAATAGTGCGTTTTACTCGCCATTTCATGCGCTTTGAGATGCCGCTTAGCCCAATACGCTATCTGCAACATGAGCGACGTAAATTGAACAAATGTGATAGAATTTCGCTGAATACTTAAATTAACCATAATATAAAATGTTCTAATCGGGTCTCTGTTTGCCCTACCCTAGAAGTTTAATAGTACATTTTACTCGCCATTTCTTGCGCGTTGAGATGCCGCTTAGCTCAATAAGCTATCTGAAATAGGAGCGACGTAAATTGGACAAATGTGATAGAATTTTTCTGAATTCTTAAATAAACCATAATATGAAATGAACTAATCGGGTCTCTGTTTGCCCTTCTCTAGAGGTTTAACAGTGCATTTTACTCGCCATTTCATGCGCTTTGAGATGCCGCTTAGCCCAATACGCTATCTGAAATAGGAGCGACGTAAATTGAACAAATGTGATAGAATTTCGCTGAATTCTTATATTAACCAAAATATAAAATGATCTAATCGGGTCTCTGATTGCCCAATCATAGAAGTTTAATAGTGCATTTTACTCGCCATTCCACGCGCTTTAAGATGCCGCCTAGCCCAGTACGCTATCTGAAATAGGAGCGAGGTATGTTGAACAAATGTGATAGAATTACTCTGAATTCTTATATTAACCGTAATATAAAATGATCTAATCGGGTCTCTGTTTGCCTTACCCTAGAAGTTTAATAGTGCATTTTACTCGCCATTTCATACGCTTTGAGATGCCGCTTAGCCCAATTCGCTATCTGAAATAGGAGCGACGTAAATTGAACAAATGTGATAGAATTTCGCTGAATTCTTATATTAACCAAGATATAAAATGATCTAATCGGGTCTCTGATTGCCCTATCATAGAAGTTTAATAGTGCATTTTACTCGCCATTCCACGCGCTTTAAGGTGCCGCCTAGCCCAGTACGCTATCTGAAATAGGAGCGACGTAAGTTGAACAAATGTGATAGAATTTTGCTGAATTCTTATATTAACCGTAATATAAAATGATCTAATCGGGTCTCTGTTTGCCCTACCCTAGAAGTTTAACAGTGCATTTTACTCGTCATTTCATGCGCTTTGAGATGCCGCATAGCCCAATACGCTATCTGACATAGGAGCGACGCAAATTGAACAAATGTGATAGAATTTCGCTGAATTCTTAAATTAACCATAACATAAAATGATCTAATGGGGTCTCTGATTGCCCTACCATACAACATTAATAGTGCATTTCACTCGCCATTTCATGCGCTTTGAGATGCCGCTTAGCCCAATACGCTATCTGACATAGGAGCGACGTAAATTGAACAAATGTGATAGAATTTCGCTGAATTCTTATATTAACCAAAATATAAAATGATCTAATCGGGTCTCTGATTGCCCTATCATAGAAGTTTAATAGTGCATTTTACTCGCCATTCCACGCGCTTTAAGTTGCCGCCTAGCCCAGTACGCTATCTGAAATAGGAGCGACGTAAGTTGAACAAATGTGACAGAATTACGCTGAATTCTTATATTAACCGTAATATAAAATGATCTAATCGGGTCTCTGTTTGCCCTACCCTAGAAGTTTAATAGTGCATTTTACTAGCCATTTCTTGCGCTTTGAGATGCCGCTTATCCCAGTACGCTATCTGAAATAGGAGCGACGTAAATTGATCAAATGTGATAGAATTTCGCTGAATTTTTTTATTAACCATAACGTAAAATGATCTAATCGGGTCTCTGTTCGCCCTAGCGTAGAAGCTTAATTGTGCATTTTATTCGTCATTTCATGCGCTTTGAGATGCCGCTTAGCCCAATACGCTATCTGAAATATCAGCGACGTAAATTGAACAAATGTGATAGAATTTCGCTGAATTCTTATATTAACCAAAATATGAAATGATCTAATCGGGTCTCTGATTGCCCTATCATAGAAGTTTAATAGTGCATTTTACTCGCCATTACACACGCTTTAAGTTGCCGCCTAGCCCAGTATGCTATCTGAAATAGGCACGACGTAAATTGAACAAATGTGATAGAATTTTGCTGAATCCAGAAATTAACCACAATATAAAATGATCTAATCGGGTCTCTGATTGCCCTACCCTAGAAGTTTAATAGCGCATTTTACTCAGCATTTCATGCGCTTTGAGATGCCGCTTATCCCAATACGCTATCTGAAATAGGAGCGACGTAAATTAAACATATGTGATAGAATTTCGCTGAATTCTTATATTAACCAAAATATAAAATGATCTAATCGGGTCTATGATTGGCCTATCATAGAAGTTTAATAGTGCATTTTACTCGCCATTCCTCGCGCTTTAAGATGCCGCCTATCCGGGTACGCTATCTGAAATAGGAGCGACGTAAATTGAACAAATGTGAGAGAATTTCGCTGAATTCTTAAATTAACCATAATATAAAATGATCTAATGGGGTCTCTGTTTGCCCTACCCTAGAAGTTTAATGGTGCATTTTACTCGCCATTTCCTGCGCTTTGAGATGCTGCTTAGCACAAGTCGCTATCTGAAATAGGAGCGATGTAAATTGAACAAATGTGATAGAATTTCGCTGAATTCTTATATTAAACTTAATGTAAAATGATCTAATCGGGTCTTTGTTCGCCCTACCCAAGAAGTTTAATAGTGCATTTCACTCGTCAATTCATGCGCTTTGCGATGCCGCTTAGCCCAGTACGCTATCTGAAATAGGAACGACGTAAATTGAACAAATGTGATAGAATTTCGCTGAATTCTTATATTAACCAAAATATAAGATGATCTAATCGGGTCTCTGATTGCCCTATCATAGAAGTTTAATAGTGCATTTTACTCGTCATTCCACGCGCTTTCAGATGCCGCCTAGCCCAGTACGCTATCTGAAATAGGAGCAACGTAAATTGAACAAATGTGATAGAATTTCGCTGAATTCTTATATTAACCATAATATAAAATGATCCAAACGGGACTCTGATTGCCCTATCATATAAGTTTAGTAGTGCATTTTACTCGCCCTTCCACGCGCTTTAAGATGCCGCCTAGTCCAGTACACTATCTGAAATAGGAGCGACGTATGTTGAACAAATGTGATAGAATTACGCTGAATTCTTATATTAACCGTAATATAAAATGATCTAATCGGGTCTCTGATTGCCCTATCATAGAAGATTAAGAGTGCATTTTGCTCGCCATTCCACGCGCTTTAAGATGCCGCCTAGCCCAGTACGCTATCTGAAATAGGAGCGACGTAAGTTGAACAAATGTGATAGAATAACGCTGAATTCTTATATTAACCGTAATATGAAATGGTCTAATCGGGTCTCCGGTTGCCTTATCCTAGAAGTTTAATAGTGCATTTTACTGGCCATTTCATGCGCATTGAGATGCCGCTTAGCCCAATACGCTATCTGAAATAGGAGCGACGTAAATTAAACAAATGTGATAGAATTTCGCTGAATTCTTATATTAACCAAAATATAAAATGATCTAATCGGGTCTCTGATTGCCCTATCATAGAAGTTTAATAGTGCATTTTACTCACCATTCCTCGCGCTTTAAGATGCCGCCTATCCGAGTACGCTATCTGAAATAGGAGCGACGTAAGTTGAACAAATGTGATAGAATAACGCTGAATTCTTATATTAACCATAATATGAAATGACCTAATCGGGTTTCTGTTCGCCCTACCCAAGAAGTTTAATAGTGCATTTCTCTCGTCATTTCATACGCTTTGAGATGCCGCTTAGCCCAATACGCTACCTGAAATAGGAGCGACGTAAATTGAACAAATGTGATAGAATTTCCCTGAAATCTTATATTAAACAATACATAAAATGATCTAAACGGGACTCTGATTGCCCTACCATAGAAGTTTAGTAGTGCATTTTACTCGCCCTTCGACGCGCCTTAAGATGCCGCCTAGCCCAGTACACTATCTGAAATAGGAGCGACGTATGTTGAACAAATGTGATAGAATTACGCTGAATTCTTATATTAACCGTAATATAAAATGATCTAATCGGGTCTCTGTTTGCCTTACCCTAGAAGTTTAGTAGTGCATTTTACTCGCCATTTCATGCGCTTTGAGATGCCGCTTAGCCCAATACGCTATCTGAAATAGGAGCGACGTAAATTGAACAAATGTGATAGAATTACGCTGAATCCTTATATTAACCAAAATATAAAATGATCTAATCGGGTCTCTGATTGCCCTATTATAGAAGTTTAATAGTGCATTTTACTCGCCATTCCACGCGCTTTAAGATGCCGCCTAGCCCAGTATGCTATCTGAAATAGGAACGACGTAAATTGAACAAATGTGTTAGAATTTTGCTGAATCCTTAAATTAACCATAATATAAAATGATCTAATCGGGTCTCTATGTGCCCAACCCTAGAAGCTTAATAGTGCATTTTACTCGCCATTTCTTGCGCTTTGAGATGCCGCTTAGCCCAATACGCAATCTGAAATAGGAGCGACGTAAATTGAACAAATGTGATAGAATTTTGCTGAATTCTTAAATTGACCATAATATAAAATGATGTAATCGGGTCTCTGTTCGCCCTACCCAAGAAGTTTAATAGTGCATTTCTCTCGTCATTTCATGCCCTTTGAGATGCCGCTTAGCCCAATAGCTATCTGAAATAGGAGCGACGTAAATTGAACAAATGTGATAGAATTTCCCTGAAATCTTATATTAAAGAAAATATAAAATGATCTAAGCGGGACTCTGATTGCCCTATCATAGACGTTTAGTAGTGCATTTTACTCGCCCTTCCACGCGCTTTAAGATGCCGCCTAGCCCAGTACACTATCTGAAATAGGAGCGACGTAAATTGAAAAAATGTGATAGAATTTCGCTGAATTCTTTTATTAACCATAACGTAAAATGATCTAATCGGGTCTCTGTTCGCCCTAGCGTAGAAGCTTAATTGTGCATTTTATTCGTCATTGCATGCGCTTTGAGATGCCGCTTAGCCCAATACGCTATCTGAAATAGGAGCGCCATAAATTGAACAAATGTGATAGAATTTCGCTGAATTCTTATATTAACCAAAATATAAAATGATCTAATCGGGTCTCTGATTGCCCTATCATAGAAGTTTAATAGTGCATTTTACTCGCCATTCCACGCGCTTTAAGTTGCCGCCTAGCCCAGTACGCTATCTGTCTATAGGAGCGACGTAAGTTGAACAAATGTGACAGAATTACGCTGAATTCTTATATTAACCGTAATATAAAATGATCTAATCGGGTCTCCGTTTGCCTTATCCTAGAAGTTTAATAGTGCATTTTACTGGCCATTTCATGCGCATTGAGATGCCGCTTAGCCCAATACGCTATCTGAAATAGGAGCGATGTAAATTGAACAAAGGTGATAGAATTTCGCTGAATTCTTAAATTAACCATAATATAAAATGATCTAATCGGGTCTCTGATTTCCCTATCAAAGAAGTTTAATAGTGCATTTTACTCGCCATTCCGCTGGCTTTAAGTTGCCGCCTAGCCCAGTATGCTATCTGAAATAGGAGCGACGTAAATTGAACAAATGTGATAGAATTTCCCTGAAATCTTATATTAAAGAAAATATAAAATGATCTAAACGGGACTCTGATTGCCCTACCCTAGAAGTGTAACAGTGCATTTTACTCGTCATTTCATGCGCTTCGAGATGCCGCATAGCCCAATACGCTATCTGACATAGAAGCGACGTAAATTGAACAAATGTGATAGAATTTCGCTGAATTCTTAAATTAACCATAATATAAAATGATCTAATGGGGTCTCTGATTGCCCTACCCTAGAAGATTAATAGTGCATTTCACTCGCCATTTCATGCGCTTTGAGATGCCGCTTAGCCCAATACGCTATCTGAAATATCAGCGACGTAAATTGAACAAATGTGAGAGAATCTCGCTGAATTCTTATATTAACCTTAATGTAAAATGATCTAATCGGGTCTCTGTTCGCCCTACCCTAGAAGATTAATAGTGCATTTCACTCGTCATTTCATGCGCTTTGAGATGCCGCTGAGCCCAATACGCTATCTGAAATAGGAGCCACGTAAATTGAACGAATGTGATAGAATTTTTCTGAATTCTTAAATAAACCATAATATGAAATGATCTAATCGGGTCTCTGTTTGCCTTACCCTAGAAGTTTAACAGTGCATTTTACTCGCTATTTCATGCGCTTTGAGATGCCGCTTAGCCCAATATGCTATCTGAAATAGGAGCGACGTAAATTGAACAAATGTGATAGAATTTTGCCGAATTCTTAAATTAACCATAATATAAAATGATGTAATCGGCTCTCTGTTCGCCCTACCCAAGAAGTTTAATAGTGCATTCCACTCGTCAGTTCATGCGCTTTGCGATGCCGCTTAGCCCAATATGCTATCTGAAATAGGAGCGACGTAAATTGAACAAATGTGATAGAATTTCGCTGAATTCTTATATTCACCAAAATATAAAATGATCTAATCGGGTCTCTGATTGCCCTATCATAGAAGATTAATAGTGCAGTTTACTCTCCACTCCACGCGCTTTAAGATGCCGCCTAGCCCAGTACGCTATCTGAAATAGGAGCAACGTAAATCGAACAAATGTGATAGAATTTCGCTGAATTCTTATATTAACCATAATATAAAATGATCCAAACGGGACTCTGATTGCCCTATCATAGAAGTTTAGTAGTGCATTTTACTCGCCCTTCCACGCGCTTTAAGATGCCGCCTAGCCCAGTACACTATCTGAAATAGGAGCGACGTATGTTGAACAAATGTGATAGAATTACGCTGAATTCTTATATTAACCGTAATATAAAATGATCTAATCGGGTCTCTGATTGCCCTATCATAGAAGATTAAGAGTGCATTTTGCTCGCCATTCCATGCGCTTTAAGATGCCGCCTAGCCCAGTACGCTATCTGAAATAGGAGCGACGTAAGTTGAACAAATGTGATAGAATAACGCTGAATTCTTATATTAACCGTAATATGAAATGGTCTAATCGGGTCTCCGTTTGCCTTATCCTAGAAGTTTAATAGTGCATTTTACTGGCCATTTCATGCGCATTGAGATGCCGCTTAGCCCAATACGCTATCTGAAATAGGAGCGACGTAAGTTGAACAAATGTGATACAATAACGCGGAATTCTTATATTAACCGTAATATGAAATGGTCTAATCGGGTCTCCGTTTGCCTTATCCTAGAAGTTTAATGGTGCATTTTACTGGCCATTTCATGCGCATTGAGATGCCGCTTAGCCCAATACGCTATCTGAAATAGGAGCGACGTAAATTAAACAAATGTGATAGAATTTCGCTGAATTCTTATATTAACCAAAATATAAAATGATCTAATCGGGTCTCTGATTGCCCTATCATAGAAGTTTAATAGTGCATTTTACTCACCATTCCTCGCGCTTTAAGATGCCGCCTATCCGAGTACGCTATCTGAAATAGGAGCGACGTAAGTTGAACAAATGTGATAGAATAACGCTGAATTCTTATATTAACCATAATATGAAATGACCTAATCGGGTTTCTGTTCGCCCTACCCAAGAAGTTTAATAGTGCATTTCTCTCGTCATTTCATACGCTTTGAGATGCCGCTTAGCCCAATACGCTACCTGAAATAGGAGCGACGTAAATTGAACAAATGTGATAGAATTTCCCTGAAATCTTATATTAAACAATACATAAAATGATCTAAACGGGACTCTGATTGCCCTACCATAGAAGTTTAGTAGTGCATTTTACTCGCCGTTCGACGCGCTTTAAGATGCCGCCTAGCCCAGTACACTATCTGAAATAGGAGCGACGTATGTTGAACAAATGTGATAGAATTACGCTGAATTCTTATATTAACCGTAATATAAAATGATCTAATCGGGTCTCTGTTTGCCTTACCCTAGAAGTTTAGTAGTGCATTTTACTCGCCATTTCATGCGCTTTGAGATGCCGCTTAGCCCAATACGCTATCTGAAATAGGAGCGACGTAAATTGAACAAATGTGATAGAATTACGCTGAATCCTTATATTAACCAAAATATAAAATGATCTAATCGGGTCTCTGATTGCCCTATTATAGAAGTTTAATAGTGCATTTTACTCGCCATTCCACGCGCTTTAAGATGCCGCCTAGCCCAGTATGCTATCTGAAATAGGAACGTCGTAAATTGAACAAATGTGTTAGAATTTTGCTGAATTCTTAAATTAACCATAATATAAAATGATCTAATCGGGTCTCTATGTGCCCAACCCTAGAAGCTTAATAGTGCATTTTACTCGCCATTTCTTGCGCTTTGAGATGCCGCTTAGCCCAATACGCTATCTGAAATAGGAGCGACGTAAATTGAACAAATGTGATAGAATTTTGCTGAATTCTTAAATTGACCATAATATAAAATGATGTAATCGGGTCTCTGTTCGCCCTACCCAAGAAGTTTAATAGTGCATTTCTCTCGTCATTTCATGCGCTTTGAGATGCCGCTTAGCCCAATAGCTATCTGTAATAGGAGCGACGTAAATTGAACAAACGTGATAGAATTTCCCTGAAATCTTATATTAAAGAAAATATAAAATGATCTAAACGGGACTCTGATTGCCCTATCATAGACGTTTAGTAGTGCATTTTACTCGCCCTTCCACGCGCTTTAAGATGCCGCCTAGCCCAGTACACTATCTGAAATAGGAGCGACGTAAATTGAAAAAATGTGATAGAATTTCGCTGAATTCTTTTATTAACCATAA